>JAPQWV010001189.1:0-111106 GCA_027422505.1 Craterostigma plantagineum | reverse complement strand
ACGTCACTTCCGTGGCAGACGATTCGTTCATCGTTGGCTCGACGAGGTCGGGCTTCGACGACCCGTACGCATCTCAGTGGAAAACTGACATCACAGCCATGTTCGACAGAACGTCCCATGGAGACGGCGAAGCCCGACTAAAACGACCGGGCCGGGCCCAGTCGATGGAGCCCGACGAGCTCACTATGGTCCTTGTAAGGGAGTCGCATGAATCTACGGCCTCGTGGGCCGCCGGAAATGGACTATGCGGCCGAAATCTCTTTCGCCGAATTCGATAAAAAGCGCTCCAATGCTAAAGAAAACGCTATGATGAGAATGAGAACTGTAAGAAGAGCGCGGGCACGAAGAAACTACGAAAACGCCCGTCAAAGATGCGATGTCTAAGACGCTTTCTAGAAGCAGGCTCGATTCTTTAGCCAAGAGCAAGGCCGGCCCGGCTAGCAGGTCGGCGATGCAGAAGAACAAGCTGCAGAGGGTAAGGAAAAACATTTCGAAAATTATTACGCGTTTTCTGGGTAATGTCTGATTCAATCGATCGGCCGCTTTCTTTTTCTTCTTTTTCTTTTTGAAGGAAGAAGAAGAACGCAAGAGAATGGAAGAACTGGTGATTCAACGTCAGAAGAGGATCGCCGAAAGAACGCGGCTAGTGGTAACGGATTATCGCCCGGGGCGTCGATGAAGATTGCCAGCAAAACGACTACGCCGAAAATTCGAAGAACGGCTCGATGGGTAATGGGACGACGACGAAAAGCTTGAATCAGTCTAAAGTTGCTGGGGGAGCCTGGGGAAAGTCTTTTTGTTAAAGGGAATGAGATTTATCGATACTATGTGCTTTTTCTGTACATTGTTGGTTGTTTCATTTCGTGTTTATTATTCATTTATTTAAGGCCATATATATCACAGGCTTCTGTGGGTATCTCTTCACAAAAAAATAGAATTGAGTGTCAATAAATGCTGGTGAGGCTCTCTGCGTGCGAACTCGTGTATGTAATAATGTATGTGTTTGAATATTGTGGTCGTCATTGGATATTGAAGCTTTTACAAATTGTGCTCATTTTTTATTTCCTACTTTTTTTTCAATATTGTAATGTTTTGTGATGTTTTTTGGTGTAGGTTAGAAAATTAGGGATTCCCTGCCCTCCCAACAAGTCTAAAGATGTCACCTTTAAAATCTCAAGTAATATCGAAATCGTATGTCTCTGACAAATCTCAATCCTTGTGATTTCCTACTTCCTCTGTCCCGACTATTTCTTTCCCAAAGATTAGTGGGTACGGAGATTAAGAAACACATTTTAATATTATAGTACACCTTTTGATGTATGGAGAGAAAAAGTTATTAGTAGACACGCAAATCAAGAAGACTTTTTTATATTAATGGTGTAATTAGTTTAATTAGTTGGAAATTTTTTTTTTACCAAAAATGTAAATAAGAAGAATTATGTGGGACGCCCGAAATAGAAAGATGGGAAGAAATAAGTTGGACGGAGGTAGTACTATTTAAAGAAAAAAGTAAAATTATAAAAAAAAGGCACTAGAAAGTCAAATAGTCGTAAAATCATTTAAATAGCCTCTATACACCCATAAAATGTTGCTCGTCCCAGATTACACGGTCAAATATCAATCAATCTTCAACACTAAATCATCTGACCCACCACCGCAATAAGATTGCCTTTAAATCCAAATATAAATGCTTTCCTTTTGTAATTATCGCAATCCCATAAAATTAATTACATTAATCACGCAGAACATATATAGAAAAGGAGTAATATTCCAATCATTTATCTAATAACAATTAATAACCCCCCAAAAGAAGCAAGCCAATCCTCAAACATGTATATAAACATCACTCGCGTCAAGAACCTCGCAAAAATCAATCTAATCTACAAAACCTCTGATAGTATTATTACGGTGCAATCGTACGAAGATGAAGACAGCTTTCGTTCCTCGTGATCTTGTCCTAACGATTGCTTTGGTAATCGCTCTGTTATTGATCTCAACGACGCCGTCGACGACCAATGCAGAAGAAACGTGCGTCGAGTGCGTCAAGCGCTGCTTAACGCCGGTGATCGATCCCCTCTGCTTGAAGACACAGTGCGACCCTCTGTGCTTTCCGCCGCCGCCGGCGGCCACCGCCAAGACCGGCGACTTCGTACCAATAAATACGATTAGATAATAATAGTATTGAATTCATATGATGCTTCGATTTCCCAAATTGCTATGTGCGTTTTGGTTTCGAAATTGATTCGCTTATAGAATTCATGGATTGTCTATCTTATCGAGGTCGTCTCTATCAATCAAACGGACTAACTTAAACCTCATTATACGCTTTTGCTAACATGTTAAAAGAAATAGCCATAGTAATTTGCATCATAGTCGCTCTTCGCAATTGTCATACGTATAATTACAAGCTACACTATATGATTTAGCATGAATAATAGCTGGTGTTTTAATGTTCCAGCTATTCTTTGATTGATTATGCCAAGAAAGTATGATAACTTCAATTAATTGCGAAAATCAAACCCATTAACTTATTGTTGAGCGGGCCATAAATGATAGGAAAAAAATAATATAAAAAGATATCAATACATATAGTAGGACTTAGATTGTATTGTGACAAGCTAGCTAAAATCGATTCTAATTTTCATAACGCCTCAATTAAATTCGCCTATTCATCAGGACTGGATTTAAAGGCTATATACCATGTAATTAATAGACATAGACCCAAAAATTAAAATAAAATTTAACTTTTATTTATTTAAAAATATTAACGTTGAGCCTCCACATGCCATAAGAACAGGGCACATAAATTGAAAAGCGGCCGTGTTATTCATTAATTATATAACTTGAACAGCACATGAATAAAAATCCGTTGAGTCGACTAATCAATCGATCAATCAATCAGTTCGATATTCATCTCGCCAACGGTCACATAACCGCCGCCGGCGTTCTTTGGCACCAACGTCACAAGCACGTTCTCGTCGTCCTCGGCGTCCAAATCCTCCAAAATATCCTAATCGAAATTTTCAACTGCGTCCTAATAATCTTCTTCTTCCCATGCTTATTATGCTTATGAGGAACGTTCACAAAGCTCCCCGCAAACTCACTGTCCTCGGACCTGCTCCTCACATCATCGTCCTCGTCGTTGATATAGACGTCGAACTTAGCATAAACATCTCTTTCCACCTCAATTCCCTTAATTACAAGAACCTCCTCACCTCGTCCTTCTCCTTCTTACTCCTCCTCTTCTTCGTCGGCCTCCTCACCATAACCCTAATAACCCTATCGAGCTTGGCCGGCAAGGAATCCAAGTCATCAGCAGCGTTTGCTTTTCCCATCTTCTTTATCTTCCTCAGAGCGCGGACGAAATCCTAGGCTTGGGCTTAGAGTTCAGCCATGGAATCTCGACGTCTTGGTAATCGTACCCTAATTTCGTATGATCCAAACAGTCCTAACCCTAACCCTAACCATCTCAGCATTTTCGTCGTAGAACACGAATGAAGCGTCCAAGAAATCTGCGTCATTTATATCCCTCCTCCTACCGCCTAGGGTTTTCCAAACGTTCCATAGCCTATCGATGTTCGAGTGGTGGGCGAAGAATATTGGGTCCCGCCCCGCCGAGTAAAAATTACCCATGTCTTCGAAATTGGGCTGAGTGCTGTCGCCCGTCCACACATGGACGGGCCCGTGGGGGATATTCTCGATCGATCCGCTCCCCGGATTGGGCTCATCCCCGCTCCTATATGGGTCCCCAAAGAATAGCCCTGGGGTCTTCGCATTCGACACCATCTGCCTGTACATCACGGTAAGGTTCCTCTGCACTTGCTTATTGGGACCAACGTTGTTCGAATCATTTCCATCGAAGTTCAAGTCTACGACGGCGGGCGGCTGGTGGGCCCGATCTCGGAGATCGTCGTGCAGGGCCGAGTTTCGAACGGCATAAAATCGAAGGCAAGCTCATCCCGCCCTTTGCGTTGTCCCAGTTCCAAAAGGGCATTGCAAAGTTCGGGTCGTCAATGAGCTTTCCCAATATTCTTTCGAAGAAGTAGAGATACCACCTGATGGAATATAATATATATAAGATTAAAAACTCCCTTCAAGGTTAACATTTTACGAAAAGTGGTTTAACATGGGATCAGAGCTCAGAGAGTCGAGGTCCTGGGGACGAATCCTCACGACCACCCATTCAAGAGAATTACACATCTAAGGCTAGATAATAAAAAAACAGCCTAGACATGAGGGGCGTGTTGGAATTAGTACGTGCAATGTCGCCCGCGGCCCGCGGGCCGGCCCGCCCCGCCCCGCCAAAAGGGCAGGCTGGGCTTCAATTTTTCAGGCCGGCCAGGGGGGCCTGGGCGGACCAGCCCGCGCGGGCGCGGGCTTTGGCGGGGCGGGGCGGGGCGGGCTAGCCCGCGGGCCGGCCCGCCAATATTGTAATATAGTTAATGTCATTAATTATGTATAATTAATATCATATTTAATCATATTTTATCAATAAATATCATAATTAATTAAAAAGTATTAGTAAATTAACGTTTTAAATTAAAACAAAAATAGCAAAAAAAATACTAGGCGGGCGGGCCTGGCCCGCCAGGCCCGCAGCCGCTGCGGGGTGGGGCTATCCCCAGTTTTTTAGGCCCGCATAGCGAGCTAGCCCGCCCCGCCCCGCCAAGTGGCGGGCTTTGGCGGGCGGCGGGCCAGCCCCCGCCCCGCCAATTTGACAGTACTGGTTGGAATATAATATATACGATTAAAAGTGGTACACTCCTTTCAAGGTTAACCTTTTAGGAAAAATGGTCATTTTTCCCAAAAAAATGGTCACTTAACACCACCTGTGGAAGGGGAAGAAGAGCCACGAGTTGTGTACTTGAAGCTCTAGGTCGGGAAACCCTAATTGATCGTAAGCTCCGTCGCAGTACGCGCAGTGGACGTTTGCCTGCTGCTTGAAGCTCCTCGGGTCGTCGTCGGGCAGGGCTCGCATGAGCCCGATTGCCCGATCGAACTTCGCCACGTAGGCGTCGTCGAGTAAGTGGGCCGCCGGGCGGATCCTTAGGGTTTGTGGTCGGGGAGGGATTTTGAAGTCGGAGATGGTCGAAGTGTTCGGCGGGCAGCAGTTTGTCGGGGCGGCGCCCCTCGGGCAAGTCGGCGGGCCCGCATTTGTGACGTCTGGGGCGGAGATTGGGGCGGCAAAGGTGGTGAGTGGCGGTGGAGTGGCGGTGATTAGGGAGGAGCCGCCTATGGCTAGGAGGAGGTTTCTTCTGTCGAGCTTAATGGAGGTTTATCACCGTCATTGGATTTGCTGCATGATTTGTTATTAGGGTTTCCCTGCGATTAGGGTTTTGTAGAATTGAGTTGGTTTGATGGGGAAAGGAGTTTTTGAAGATGGAGTTATGTAATAATATTGGTGGGATGGTGAGGAGAGGCCATTGTTGGTAACGATGGGAAATAGTGTTGTGGTTTTATGTTGGAATTATAAGGTGGTATATATAGCATATAGAAGTTATTTTGTTTGATTTGAGTTCTATTGTGAATTTGCTTCTTTTCTATGTAAATTGGTCGTCGTCAATTATATAATAAAATATATTATAGCAGGAAATTACAGTAATTCTACTTTTCAGACGTTGTTGCATGCATTATCTGAAGGAAATTAGAGATTTAGGTTAGACTTTTATAAGAACTCCAACTACGTACGTTTTTGTCTTGATGGATGAATACGTGTTGATTCGTCGTAATGAAAATTTTCTACATATATGGATTTTTCAGAGGATTTGATGCTTACGAAACACGCAAGGTGTAGAGTTGAATTTTATTGATCGTGATTAGGGAGGAGGTAGAGAAGACTCAATACATACTATATTGTTTCTGGTACTCTCTACCGAGTGCAATAAAATAAAGTAATTTATTATGAAATAATTTAATAAGTAATATACTAAAAATAGCATTTGATGATTATTATGAGGTTAGTGGTTTAATATAAATAGTTTTAATAAGTAATATACGAAAATAGCATTTGATGGTTATTATGAGGTTAGTGGTTTAATAAGTCTTTTTTTTTATTTTATTAATAGATGTAGAAAAAATCTTATTGGTGAAGATCAATGTTTTAAAAAAAGGAAGTGTAGCGAGCCTCGTAGCGTATGTAGCGCTAAAATTTTGCAAAACGCGTTGTAGCGTAATAAAAATAGCATTTTATTTTTTATTCATTCGTTTACTTTTTTATTTTTCCTTCTTTTATAAAGCTCAAGTAAAATGATAAAATATATTTATCCTAACTTCAAACTGCTTCAAATTAAGGCGACGTGACGGCTAATTCTTCAATTTTGCCATACATCGTAAGCCATGAGATTTTTATTACAGAATAATATAAAAGTAAATTTACTTAAAATTGAAAAATAATAAAATTTAACACACATGGGCGCGCACATATATATGTATATATATATATATTGATAATTCGTGAAGTGTGCTTAGATATAATTATATTAATGTTCACCGTTACATTTTTTATAATGGTTGCTTGTATTTATCTTTTGTTGTGTATGTGGCATGATCAAAATACTCACGCAATACGCTAGGCTATCTATTTTACTCAATATCGGAACTAAAACGCTACACACTGCGCAATACGCTTCTGAAAACACTGCTCATTGAAGTTTTGTCATTTCCCCTCATCTTAATATTTTTTCGGATACCCAACCGGTTCCGGGTTGCCCCGACTAATCCGATTCACCCAGCGTTGCGTACCTGGTAACGTCAGGTGAGGCTCCCAAAGGGCAGGTGTTGCATACAAAGGATTCGAACCCGAGACCTTGCTTAAGCGATACCAACTTGGACCAATACCCGTTGGCAGCGGCGGATCTAGCATATGGCCGGGAGGGGGGGGGGGGGCACGGCCCCCCCCCCGGGAATTTTCGAAATTTTTAGTACCTATGTGTGTATATAGTGTTCGTAGATATAAATACATCTGATTTGTGGGATGTTCTTAAAACGTCATGTAGTATTTGTGGTGAGGAGCATTTTCGCACTTTAGAGGTCGGGTGTTCGAATCAGTAGCGGGCATTTTTTATTCTTTTTGAAGTTTTTTAATATTATTTTTTTGCTTTAGTGTTTTTTTTTTTTTTGTGCTGAGTGCTGACCGATTTTTAACATTTTAGTTCTCTTTTCCTTTTCAATTCGCACTTTGATATTCTATTTATTTCAGAAATTTTTATTTTTTTAGTCTACTTTAGTTCTAGCATTTTTCATTTTTTTGGTTTTTTAACTAAACAATACAACTAAATTCATTATAAATATTATGGTTTTATAAAATTAATTTAATTCTTCTTTCACCATTTTAATTTTTTCATGGTATATTAAAACTTTTTTAATGTTTACCATTAATTTTTTTATATATTTTTGGGTGCTAATTTTTACAAAATGTAAGATTCTTTTATAATCGTATTTCATATGTTTTGCTAGAAAAATATATCTCAATTTATAAATTTTCAAAGAAAGATAGTAAGTGAAAATTTTATTCGAAAATCACATTTTTATTGCGGCCCCCCCCCGGTCGGGAATTCCTAGATCCGCCCCTGCCCGTGGTAGCCGCTACTTTAATATAATAGAATAGATTAGGATGTCCTAGATAATCACGTTATCACGAAAGGGCTTCAAATTCAAACATGTTATTTACGATGTTACGCTTCGTCTATTATATATTTTCCTCGATCATCGTTGATAAGACCGACCTGGCTGTAATGATTAAAAAAAAAAAGAAGAAGTCATATTTACCACATCTGAATATATTAATCGCGTGACTAAACTACCCAACTCAAATCCTTGGTCATGCATCATATCACGAGATTGCTTTTCTTCCCATTATAATTAATATACACACCTATACAGCCTTAATCCAAAACATCAAATATTTCAATACCCAAGACAAAACTCTAATATTTTTCTTGAATATCAAAACTGTCCGTTAACGTTCACTACATACTAAGAAAACTAAGTCATATCGAAGCAAAAACATATCATCAAATAAAAATGATCAAACTCAAACAACACTATCGTAATTACTACACAAAACGCAACAACTCAACATAATCTCACTAACAACGCTCCCATCCTCAATCACAAGATCCCTACTCCTCTTATTCCAAAGGTGAACCGCAAGCTCCGACCCTCATCTCCACAACCTTCGAACCGACCCGCTTCCCTGACCCGCCCGATCCCGTCGCCGGCCCGCGAAAAATACCCCCAATCCTCCTCCAATCCACAGGGTAAAAAGCCGCGGGAGGCACCACCGTGAAATTCCCGAGCCGCCCTCCAACCGCCCTGGAAACAACCCTAGACACCAAATACGGGACCGTTATGCCCCCACTTATTCCATCGAACGTTAGGGCAAACTCCTCGATGAACTCCCTCAGCAAAGGATGGCCCACGTCGAATATCATTACAAGCGCTGTTCAGCCTCGTCCACCGCCCGTTTGCGGGGTCCACCGTCTGAGCTCCGATGACGTTTTTTAGCCCTAAGAAGGGTTTTAGTACCAAAACGTCGGCGTCTAAGTAGATTCCGCCGAACTTGTATAGGAGGGCGAACCTAAGTAGGTTCGATAGGTTCTGACCTAAGGAGACGTGGCCCGGGCTTACGGACCCTCGGTTCAGCCGCCCGAACCAAGCCCGGCCCGCCGTGCCCTCTAAGAGGTAGTTGAAGTCGGGGGAGAGGGCGGTTACGTTGAAGCCCTTTTGTAAGAAGGGTTCGAATATTTTTTATTTCCGTCGAGGGAGTACGAGGCGATCATTAGGCAGGCGTTGGGGTGGGACTTGAAGAGGGTCTCCATGCAAAGCTTCTCCCTTTGTCCGAAGGATTCGAGCGACGATATCCACGTCATGAAGAATCTGTATTCGCAGGTCGATTTTCGGAAGAAGTTTTTCGCCCTGCGTTCGAAGTTTCTCGAGGATCTGTCGATGATCTTTATCAGGGCGTGCGTATGGCGTCGGCGGCGGCGAATCTTTCTCTTCGGTGGGTGGGGTTGAATATTCGTTCCGTTGCTGTTGCTGTTCGAAATTATTGCCAGGTGGGTTTGCATCGGTTTCGTCGACGTCCATTTTTCTTGGCGGGTTTCCGGCGGGAGGGTCGTCTTCTCCGGCGAGGTGTTGGCCGGAAAGTGGAGATGGGTGAAGATGACTGTGAAGCTGTTGTATGCTAAGAGGAAAAACAGGAGAGAAGTGAGGGCATAGTATGATCTTCTGCTGCATTTCCACTGTAAGAGGAGCTGCGATGGGAATGCTGTTTCGTTTCGCATTATTACATTGAGTTGTTGAACTCCGGCGATGTGGTGAATGTATTTCTTCTGAGAGAGAGAGAGAGAGAGAGAGTTTTTATTAGGGAGAAAGCTGTTGGAATTCAGTATAATGTCGTTGAAGAGGCATTGGAAATAAACAGGAACCTTCTGGAAAGAAAATGTATTAAGATCTTTAAGGATTTACAAACCCTAATATGGGTTTCATTTGCCCCATTTGTCGAAGTAGAGTCGATAATATGTAAAAAGTTGGCAGAACGTCTATTTTTGCCAAGCCAAGAGATAGATCAGATGATATAACTGGCTTATTTTGTATAAATGAGTGCAGAACTATATACAGAATATTAATTATATTTAAATAGCTAATTCCTATTTCTATAATCAAGTGACCGTCCTAGAATCAAGCGATCACAAAATTTAGTTGCCGTCCATTCAATCTGTGCTAACATTGATTCAGGTGGTTGATTAATTTGTTTTTGCACGTTTTTTTATAAACAAAATTTGATCAAGTCGTCTCGTTCGATATCAGACAATATGCAGAGAGATTTACGACCCCCCCAAAAAAAGTAAAATCAAAACTCAAATCTCTTACTACTACTCAGTCTGTTTCTCAATTATTTAATTAAAAAGTGATTAGGAGCTAGCAATCCTTCAATTTCAGCTCTCTCCCTCTCTCTCTCCGAAGATTAAATCTGTTCTATCTTTTCTTCTCAACTGTTCTTCAATTTCGGAGAAAAATGGAAAAGATCGAGCACAAGTACGTGAAAGTGAACGGCCTGAACCTCCACGTGGCAGAGATCGGAGCCCAATCCTCGGCGGCCGTGGTTTTCCTGCACGGATTCCCGGAGATATGGTACTCGTGGCGGCACCAAATGGTCGCCGTCTCCGAGGCTGGGTTCCGAGCCATAGCCCCCGATTACAGAGGGTACGGACTATCCGAGGCTCCTGCCGAACCTGATAAGGCCACTTTGTTGGACTTCGTCGACGACGTTCGTGGACTCATCGACGCCCTCAGCCTATCCAAGGTACGAATTTAATCGGTGGTAGCTGAAATTGAGTTCGCCTGAAGCACAGTGAGCTTAAGTAAAAGGAAGCCCTATACTAATTTATGATATGATACAGTCAATTGGCTTCAATTCAGAATTCAGATCCTCCGAGTGTGGAAGTTTGACAGAATAACAAGAATTAGTATTATTTTTAAAATACAATTACAAAATCAATTAACTTTTTATTAATATTCAAAACTAGTTAATTTTTTAACTCAAACTATCATTATTGTTAGTTTTAATCACAAACTTTTTAAAATTGTAAAACTTTCTACCGTCAATATTGCAAATTACTAACATAATTATTACCACCTCTGTTCCATTCCCATCTTTCTATTCGGGCGTCCCACATAATTTTTTTCATTTCCATTTTTGATAAAAAATTATTCTAATAATTAAACTAATTACACATTTATATTAAAAAAAGACTTCTTAATTTGCGTGTCCACTAATAAGTTTTCTCTCTCCGTACCTTACAAGTATACTATAATATTAAAATAACGTAGTTTCTTAATTCTCGTGCCCACGAATCTTTGGGAAGAATTAAATGGAACTGAGGAAGTAATACGTAAAATTTTAATCACAATCCGTTTCAGCCACTTAAATTATCTGTAAAATAATATTGAACTCACTTCTACAATAACTGCATTTCCAAATCCGAAGCCATAAATATCTCACCTCCAAAAGTAGAGAGCAGTTTGTCATATTGAACATCGCCACAAATGGCTCGTCGTTTCCGTTGTGGATCGGGACTTTGTAAAGGAGAAAACTAATTCTGACCTATATGCACTTTGCATAATCTGCAAATGTTTACTCGTTCGAATTTTTATATTAGAGTAAAATATGTATTTTTTTTAACAAATCTACTCAAGAATATGAGTGACGCTTGATTAAATTTACTTGTATAAATGTTATCTAAAAATATTCCGATATAGTATGCCAAGCCACCAACGGTGGAGGCCGCCTATCTATTCATTGAAACTTGCGAAAAGAGTTGCTCCAAACTAGTCACCCAACGCTTCACAAAGGCTCACGTTTTTCCGCATTCATTTATGAGATGAGACATCATGGTTAATACATCAAGCAAATTAATTCATTTAACAAGCAAACAGAGAAGATATTGCGAGTAATTTCACTCTTATGGTTAAAATTTTAATTAAAAATTATTATGTTCGTAATTTGCAATAATGACGGTAGAAAGTTTACAGTTTTAAAAAGATTTGGGGTTAAAATAATAGTAATTATAGTTTAAGTTAAAAAGTTAACTAGTTTTGTAACATTATTAAAAAGTTAACTAGTTTGTAACTGTGTTTTGAAAATAACACTATTCTTGTCATTCTCTCGTGGAAGTTTTGTCGAATTTTAACCTAATTTTCTTACAAACCCCATCATATGATATATGTGCAGGTTTTTCTCGTTGGTAAAGACTTTGGAGCTGTAGTACTATCCGTCTTCGCAATGCTCCACCGAGACAGAGTCTTAGGTTTCGTTACAATGGGCGTCCCTTTCACACCTCTCGGCCCTCCACGGTTTACCAGGAATTGCCCGAGGGCTTCTACATGTCAAGATGGAAGGTAAAATACAAACCTTACCAAAAAAAGCACCATTCCCATGATCTTTTGTCCCTTTAGTTACAACGTCTTTACGAAGCTTAACCACCTTGTCTGCAATGATGATTCCCTGCAATAGGAGCCTGGGAGAGCAGAGGCTGATTTCGGTCGTTTCGATGCCAAAACCGTCGTAAGGAAAGTGTATATTATGTTCTCAAAGAGTGAGATTCCCATTGCTAGCGAAGACCAAGAAGTCATGGACTTGGTCGAACAATCAGAGCCATTACCTCCTTGGTTCACCGAGGAAGACCTTGACAACTATGGTGCTCTGTATGAGAAATCTGGCTTTCAAACTGCTTTAAGAGTTCCTACAGGTATACTATATAGGAATTTTGTTTGTCTCTCTTTTGATATTCCTGCAACTGTTTGAGCAGTGATATGTCTTTGTTGTTGTGTTTAGGCAGATGGGGACAACGTTGAACATAGAAAATCCTAAAGTTGATGTCCCTGGGTTGCTGATCATGGGAGAGAAGGATTATGTGTTCAAATTCCCGGGAATAGAAGACTTCGTTCGAAGTGGAACTGTGAATGCTTTTGTGCCCAATTTGGAGATCGTTTATTTGCCCGAAGGGACTCACTTTGTTCAAGAACAGTCGCCCGACGAGGTGAACAAACTCGTCATCGACTTTCTCAAGAAGTATGGTTAGAAGCTGTATCTTTCATGGCTGGGCTATGCTAGTCTTGTGCTTTTATTGACTTTGTACGAGGATTTGAGACTCTACTGAACTTTATCCAATATAAACATGTTTTTACTACATGTTTGAGTACTTGGTCCAACTTTGGTTCTACTTTTTCACTAAAAATGATAAATATGCTCAAGATGACTTGTTCCCAATATCTTGTGGAGTTGGAATGCTCCCTGAATATTAAAATTCAGCAACAAGCCACCTTTCCTTTAGATGGTTGTATTTATCTCTAAAATCCCCTAATAATAATCTATTTTAATTTTTTTCTTTTATTTTCTTTGAATTATGGGAATTAAATTTCGCGGCTTTTAACACATATATTCGTTAAAAAAACCTAACGAACGGGAAGCAATGGTTACCGTTTTTCATAACCGCCCGCCCCGGCCATTCTCAGGCACGCCATGGGCGGGCCTAGGCGGGCAAGCTCGCGCGTGCCGCGGGCTTTGACGGGGCGGACCCAGGCAGACCCCCAGGAATTATAATATATTTTTTATTAGATATTGATATATAAATAAATTATATACGTATTCTAGTATTTTGTAGCTCCGATTTTTAATTTTTTTCAAGTTTAATAATATAAAGGCCAAATTATCAAAATGGGTCAACAAGTATACGTTTTTTATTTTGGGTATTTGCCAGTTACAAAACTAGATCACTAAGTATGTATATAGTAACAAAATTGGGTCACTAGTTACAAAATTAGGTCACTAAGTAGTTAATCATAACAAAAATAGGTCACTAAGTATGTATATAGTTACAAAATTGGGTCCCTAAGTATGTATATAATAAGAAAAAGAGAGGTCAGTGACCCAATTTTGATACTATATACATATTTAGTGACCAGTTTAGTAACCGGCAAACATAGTAACCGAAAATCGAAAATTGGCATATTTTGGTGATCCATTTTTATAATTTTCACATAAAAAGAGTATTATTATTACAAGATTAGATTTGATTCGAATTAATTTCGAGCTTAAATATCTAATTTGTATTATTTTCTTTATTTTTTTGAACTTTTTTTTATAATGTTATTTTTTCAATAGGGCAGGGCCTTCATTTTCCAGCCCGCCAAACGGCGGGCTTACCCGCGCCCGCCCCGCCCAAGGCGGACTTCGGAGGTAATGGGTCGACCCGTACTGCCGGCCCGTTTTGACACTACTAGTTAAAATTACTTATTAGTAGAAGCTATTTAACAATTTTCTGAACATTAAGAATTCTCATTTTCTTGCCTTTTTCTCTCCAAATTTTCCCTAAATTTCAGAAATTAAATAATAAATATATTGCGTCAATTCTTACAGAGAGAGAAAGAGGTCGCACTTGGGACACGCTTGTGGGATCCATATATCTATCTAGGGTTTTCTTTATTTTTATATTAATTTTTTAAAAAATTTATGATATTTGGCGGGCCTATCCGCGGCCCGCGAGGGCTTACCCTCATAAGCCCACCCTCTGGTGGCCCCATTGTTTTAAAAAAGCGCTGCGTAGCGCGCTTATAGCGCAAAATTTCACAAAAACGCGATACAGCGTTGTGTATTTCGCGTATTTCCTTAAAAGCGTACGCTTTTTACGCATTTTTACGCTTTTTTGCGCTTTTCTACGCGTTTTTGCGCTTTCTACGCTTTTTTTTAAAAAAATTTGCTATTGGGGCGGATTGATTATTTGATGAAAATAGGGCATGTGATGTGTAGATTTATTCATCGTGTGATCCATATAGATTATCGATTGAAATGGTAACACATTTATGTACCATGTAATTTATTCATAATAATTATTACTTATATATTTCAATGCAAGTAGCTTGAAAATTTGATGAAATACAATTATAAAAATTGCTAAAAGTAAGTCAATAAATAATAACTAATTATTAGTATTTTTTATAAGATGAATAATAACTATTTTACTGAATCGTAGTGTAATATACCGTTACATGTTGTATAGATGCAATTTTTTTCACTGAAATTAGTTTGCTCAAAATACTCACGCAATACGCTACGCTATTTACGCTACACGCTATCGGGATTAAAACGCTACGGCTTGCGCTATGCGCTTTTTAAAACATTGGCAGAAACACTTAAGCGTTCTGATGTACCACTTCATCTTTCATCAGTACCACTTCGTGGGTCTAAAATACCACTTATGGGTTTACAGTACCACTTCATGGATCTCCGATACCAGTTCATGTACAATGCAGAACAATTGCGTAAATTTTGGTGCTTATCTCTAAATTCTATAAAAATCGGGTGCTTAAAACTATGAATTTTCCAATAGGGGCCTGAAATCTAATTTAAAATATGTTTGGGCTGAAACTTAATTTACACTTTTTTCTCGAAGATTTCCCTAAATTTCAGAAAATTAAATAAATTGCGTCAGTTCTTACAGAGAGAGAGAGGTTGGGTTGGGACTTGCTTGTGGGATCTATGTTATCTATCTAGGGTTTTCTATTCAATCGTCACACAGTTGTACTCAGAACACCAACCACAATATTTAGATCCATAAAAGTTAAACCTTGCTCTCAGAAAAACAAAAAGAAAAAGAGAAAGAAAATACTGCTGCTCAGATCTGGGTCAATCGCAGTAAGAGTCGAGAATTCAACCATCCATCGAAACGAAAATCCAGATCTGTTAACGTTACAGTCTCGATCTTTGGTTAAAACCCCTAATTTGTTACCTGTTTTTTTGGTTGCTTCGATTTCATCATCGAATCGATCTTAATTCTGTGAACAACAAAATCAAATCGTTGAACTGCAAAGAACAACTGCAAAGCACGCATCTCACAAGTCCCTGGTGTTGATTGATCTGACTGATTCTTTACTTGATTTATCGAATTTTCACAAACTACGCACGAATCAATTATAGGCTGCCTAGGTCGGGAAAACCTTGAATCTTGGCTGGGGAAAAAAATGTTCAGAAAAGCGGTGATGGTTTTTGAAGGGGAAAGGCCCCTTGGAGAAGTTGAACTGTTCGGCAACGACGGCGTTTTGGTGGATGAGCTTAAGGAAATAAGGATAACGAAGTACTCGCCGCCGAGCGATAGGTGTCCACCGCTGGCCGTTCTTCACACAATAAATTCCGAAAATGGAGTTAGCTTCAGAATGGAACCTGTGCTCAAGAAACAACCTGAAAATTCACTTCTTTGCCAATTGCATGCCACCTGTCTCAGAGATAACAAGGTATTGTCTGATTATGTCCCATTGATAAAAAAAAAAAAAAGGTTCCAGGAAATGAAACATACCAATGGTTAATGTGAAAGTGTGCTGTTAGAGCCTAATAGATGAATTGGATTTTGGATTGACAATGAGAACAGAGGAGATATCTCATCTGCCTTTTGTGGTTATATCGAAGAGTTGGACAAGTTTTGAAGTGGTTCACAGTTTACTGATTGAAACAGAAAATTCTATAGGGTATTTGAAATTATTAATCTAACTCATCATCAATATCCTTGGGATGCTTTGTGGTATTTCTGGCATATTGTAAGCTTCCTTACGAAATGCTTTGATGGCCGAAAGAGTTTGGTCAATCTAATGGCGTTTATAGATAAAATTATAACGGCTTTCTGTTTTTTCAGGCTGCTGTCGCATCCACGGGAACAAAAGAGATTCATTTAGTTGCCATGCATTCGAGGGAATACGATGGACAGACACCTTGCTTCTGGGGATTTAATGTGGCGTCAAGTCTTTACAATTCATGCCTTGTCATGCTAAATCTCAGATGTCTTGGCATTGTGTTTGATCTTGATGAAACCCTCATAGTTGCTAATACGATGCGCTCGTTTGAAGATAGAATAGAGGCTTTGCAGCGAAAGTTAAGTTCTGAAACTGATCCGCAGCGTGTTTCGGGCATGTTAGCAGAGGTTAAGCGATATCAGGACGATAAGAATATACTAAAACAGTATGCAGATAATGACCAGGTGATTGATAACGGAAAGATCATTAAGTCCCAATCTGAGATGGTCCCGGCTTTGTCGGACAGTCAGCAGCCCTTTTTCCGTCCACTTATTCGACTGCAGGACAGAAATATCATTCTCACGCGCATTAATCCATCGGTCAGCTTTCAATGCTAGTTTATCGCCTCTTGAATTCATATTGGTACGTGAATCGTTTTGGTATTGTAGCAATTGTTTTAATTATTGTTGAATGTCTTTCTTTAGATCCGGGATACCAGTGTTCTTGTGAGATTAAGACCTGCATGGAAGAACTTAGAAGCTACTTGACTGCAAAAGGACGTAAGCGTTTTGAGTTTTTGTTTGCACGATGGCTGAAAGAGATATGCACTAGAAATGTGGCGACTTCTTGATCCGGAATCAAATCTTATAAGCACGAGGGAGCTTTTAGAACGTATTGCATGCGTCAAGTCTGGTTAGTTATGAGGAACTTTAAGTTAAGATTCAAATTTCAATAATACTTGTCTTTGATGCATGCATATCCATCTCTTGAGTACAGGCCTCAGAAAATCCCTGTTCAATGTTTCCAAGAGGGAAACTGTCATCCAAAGATGGCCTTGGTGATTGATGACCGTTTAAAGGTTGGGATGAGAAAGATCAACCACGAGTTCATGTTGTTCCTGCATTTGCTCCATACTATGCTCCTCAAGCTGAGGTACTTGCTTCAAGTTTGCATATTATTCTGAGAAAATTGCCCCCCTTTATTTGCTAACATGGCCTAAAAACTCTTCTTTCAGTCAGGTAACACTATCCCTGTCCTATGTGTTGCTAGAAATGTAGCCTGCAATGTCAGAGGTGGATTTTTCAAGTAAGCACGGATATAATTTTTGTTAACCTTACTTTTTGGTTATAATTTGACCGCAATTGTGATAGGACAATGATATGTTTGTTGCAGAGATTTTGATGAGGGTCTGCTGCAACAAGTTTCTGGGGTGGCATATGAAGATGATATCAGAGATGTAACTGCATCACCTGACGTAGGAAATTACCTGGTTTCAGAGGTTAGTATTGAAAACTGTTATTTTAGGTCACAACCATCTTTTGATTGATAACGAGTGTTGATAAGAGCCATATGCTAAGAAACTCATGATATCTCTGGTGTAGGATGATCCACGACCTCTGCTCCAAATAAAGATTCAATTGGTTCTGATGGAATGGCAGATGTAGAGGTGGAAAGAAGATTAAAGGTGAACAGTCTTGTCAACAAATATATTCTGTGCTGCTTTTTATGTTAATTCTCCGTTTCGCTGATGTTTTTGACTATTCAATAATATAAAGGAGGCTATGACGGCTTCTTCAACAACTGCTCCTCCCCCAATTCTTAACGTAGATCCAAGAATTGCCTCAGCCCTTCAATACGTAGCTGCCTCTTTGTCGGCTTCTCAACCAGCAAGTCAGCAACTATCTCAAATGACCTCCCTTCTTAAACCTCTGCTACCTCAAATCAGACAAGGGAGACGCTCGTGCAGAGTTCTCCTGCTAGGGAAGAGGGCGAGGTACCAGAATCTGAGCTTGATCCCGATACAAGGAGAAGACTTCTTATATTGCAGCATGGTCAAGACTTGAGAGAACCTTCTCCAAGTGAATCTCAGCTTTCTGTTCGGCCTACGATCCCTACACCTGTACCTAGAGTGCAGCCACGTGTTTGGTCCCCTGCCGAAGAAGAGTTGAACGCTGAACAGAGGAACAGAGTTTCACAGGTGGTAATGCAACCTAAGGAGTTTATCACGCCTTTGAACGTGGAGCCTCTTCCTATTGACAAGCAGTGGGCTTCTCGTCAGGCTTCTTTTCCTCAAGTGGAATTTCAAGGCCCACGCCCACCTGTCAGATTTCTCCCCGAAAGCCAGAGGTTACATAAGGAGGTGATCGATCTTGTTTATTTGATCCTACTTTCATTTGTGAAAAAGTGGAAAGGAACTCCTGGATTGATTGATTAATAGTTCCTTGACGTTTTTAGTGTATATATGCAGGCACTTCCTAGGGAAGAGCAGTTGAGATTAAACAACCCACTGCCTGATTTTTCTTCTTTCTCAGGTGATCACATAATCATACCATGTTAAAAGTTGTTCATGTGTAAAGCATCCAAAAATATGCATACAGAATCGAGGTATCATTGGTTAGCAGACTCGTTCGTAATTACTATACTTTCTGTTGGAAGGTGAAGGCATTTCATTGGCTCGGTCATCCCTGGAAGCAAGGGTCTTGATCTTGAAGCTGGGCAAATAGACGACCCCTACGCTGATTCGTCTGATGCAGTTTTGCAGGATATTGCTCGTAGGTGTGGAACGAAGGTATCCAGTAGATTGGTAGCTCCTTCTACTTCAAATTATCCCTCAAATCTTTTGCCTTACTGTTCTTTCAATATCTGCAGGTGGAGTTCAAGCAGGCGCTGATCTCTAGTATAGAACTCGGATTTTTTGTTGAGGTGGTTTTCATTTGGTTGCTGTACTGTGCTACTGATGAGCTCTTGACATGAAAGCCATTGATAACCATGTTCCAGCTATTCCAAGCATATGATTTATTATCTTTATGCCTTTTTTCCTAATATTTTAATTTAGGTTATTCCTGTGAGATTTTATTTATAACATGTAGTCCCCTGCAGGTGTTGTTTTCAGGGGAGAAAATCTGCGAGGGAACTGGTAGAACGAGAAGGGAAGCACGCCACAAGGCAGCAGAAGGATCTATGTTATATTTGGCTGGTAATTACTGCTCTTTGTTCCTTCAGCTGATATGCTGGCTTACATTCGTGTGCAATCGTATTGTTTGTATCATTGATTACCGAGCCAGAAGCGTGTAGTTTCTGCAATAGGAGCTTCAATCTTTAAATAGTACAACATTTATTGTTGAGTGATGTCTAGTACTTTCATGAAGATGCAGTTTATATCCTGATTCTCAACAAAAAAATTGCTCTCTTGCAGAGAAATACTTGTCTCAGCTTAGACCCGATTCGAGTCCCATGCCTGGAAACGTGAATAGGCCTGCTAACCAGAAAGACAATGGTATTGTCGGCTCTTTGAATTCTTTTGGGGCTGTTCTGCAATTCCAAACGTTTCAGCACCTCCAAGAACTGAAGCCCCGCAGCGGAAGACAGCGGGTCCTATCTCTGCGCTCAGAGATTTAGTAAGTGCACGAAGTGATTTCCAGACCTTTTATTTGCTTATACTTTTCTATATTGTGTAGTGTTTTGTTTATGTGATTTTCTTATTTTAAGTGTTTGAGGGAGGGCCTTTTTGTAGAATTCCAGACTCAACCTCAGTTCTCAGCTAACCCCGGCCAGAAAAAATGAAGTCTATGCTCAGGTTTAAACATCCTTAGCCCTTTGTCTTAGTGAATGAAAATGGGAAGTTGTTCCCTCCATAGAACACTCAACTTCAGTTACAGTAAGGACAGAAGAATGTTCGTTTATCAAGTCTTGCTCTCTTTTTCTAGGTTGAAATTAACGGGCAAGTCTTGGGAAAGGGACTCGGGTTAACATTGGAAGAAGCCAAGTCTCAAGTACGTTATATTCTCTTACCGTCTTTCTTTCTTACAGTACATGTTATGTTATACAAATCGTTCATTTAACCATTTTTCATACTAGGCTGCTGAAGAAGCTCTTATAGCCTTGGACTCCATGCTCGGTCAGTTTCCTTATCATCATCGCCAACAAGGCTCTTCTCCGAGGTGGGTTCACTTGATATTACGGCGGTTTGCTTTTGATGCTTTTAGAGGCGAAAAAGAAAACAATCGTAATATGCATTTTTTTTCTGCTATTGATTCTTGTATAGGTCCTCCATGCATGGTATGATGCCGCCGAACAAGAGGCTGAAACGCGATTTTTCTCCTAAATTTCCCCCGCGAACTCAATCATCTTCTTCTAGGTATCCGAGGAACGCTTCTCCAATACCTTAGTTGATATGAGGAGTAGAGCAGTTAGCTGTGTACATAATTACAATGGGAATTCAATTCTTGAAAAGTGGTGGGCGGAAGAAATAGAAACATACAGGGGGGAGAGAGGGATATATAACATAGTATGGGCTTCTGAATCACTTGCAAGTGTGAAGTTTCGAGTTTGTTCGTTTCATAACATAGCTGACTTTATTGCACATGTTGAAAACTTTTAGAAGTTTCCTTTTGGATCGAAATTCTTGTGAAATAGCGTGTTCTGCAGATGCTAGTTTTTTTTTTTTTTTAAAGTATTAGCATGTAAATTCAATCATGAATTTTGGGAATGAATATGGCTTTTCCTCTGAGATATATAATTTTACCAAACAACCAATTAGACGTTGATATGGTTAAACATCTCCACTACTAAAAGAAACAAATACAACGAAACAGAAACTATCATCATCAACATTTCAACCACGAAAGACTAAAGAAAGAAATACTTATAACTAATATCAAGTTAATGATATTCCCGGTTGTTAATGTTAAAAAACTGTGAATAAACAGACGAGGAAAAGTCTATTCTGCTGTTCTGTATGATAAACATCATTTGATTTAAACCCACGCACAAACTTTCGATACGTGGACTCAACTCAACAGCTCGCAGAGAGATAAATATCTTGAGAGAGAGATCCAAACATGGCATCAGCGTTCGACGCGTCGGCGGGAGAGCCTCACGATGGAGACTACGCATCCTTCCACAACGACTCTTCTTACACTCCGCCTCCCTACACTCCTGACTTCGGAGGAGGAGATGATGGCGAGACGGTAGACCATGTCGACGCGTCCGATCCGTACAGTTTGGAAGCGGACCAGGAGGTTCAGATCTCGAACGGAAGCGTGAACTCGCCGTTCGGAGGTGATACAGAAGGAATATTCACTTCGGAGGGACCGATCTTACCGCCGCCTAGCGAGATGCAGGAGGAAGGGTTCGCGCTTCGCGAGTGGCGCAGGTAGTACTATTTCATCAGCTGTATTCTCTTTTTTTTTCTCGGAGAATGTGCGCTAGCTCATTTATTTAGTGTTAGTGTACGCTTGCCGACAACGATGTATGTAGCGGATCCGAGCCGAGCTATTTGGTTATGGCCTACTTGCTTGACGATTATCTCAGAGGTTTAGTGGATTGATGAGTTGTTAATTGAATATTAAGTTGATGTACTGTTGATTATGTTTGTTAGCTTGGTGAGCTAGTTAGCATCTGAGTTCATTGATCTTCACTTTGGGGATTATTTAGGGTTTATTTGATGTTTGGTGAGGACTTTGGTTAATTTTTATGTTATCAATTTTATGTAATATGAGAGCTATTCATATTTTTGTTGCGGTGACCTTTGTTCACTTATCTGTGTTAATCCTTTCATTCTGATCAAATATTCCTTCAATCTTGCATAGGTAGGTTTGGATTGGAATGCTCTGATAATATGGTATAATGAGCTGATGTGAACTTTGATCTGAATTTTGTGACTGATTTGTAGTAGAATCATGTGTGTTAATTGTTGAGGGATTTGATATCTAACTTTTGAGTGAGATCTCAAGTGCTTATTTGTTTCCCTCTTGCTTTTATCTAGCATGCAATGCCAGCCCTTTGAACTAAATTTATTTCCCATCTCTTCAAGTGAATATTCTTATCATATGATCAGATTCTTAATAATCCGCCATACCATTTGCTGATGCTCAAGCACGAAAAGAGTATCAAAACTCTATACAGCTGTTTTCAATCTTCAATATATTGTTTCAGTGACTGTTCCAGAATGTGTGTGTGTGTGTGTGTGTGCTGATTGCATTTCTGGATATATGAGGATTTTTCTTCTCCTCATTTTACTCTTCTTCATTCACAGGGAAAATGCAATTCGGCTTGAGGAGAAAGAGAAGAGGAGAAGGAGATGCGGAACCAAATCATCCAAGAAGCAGAGGAGTTCAAGCAGGCTTTTTACGAAAAAAGAACACGCAGCATAGGGACCAACAAGACTAACAACAGGGAGAAAGAGAAGGTTGGCATGTTTTCACAAAAGTCTTCAATATTCCGTAATAAAAAATCCACCTTAATCTCACATTCTTTCTGTCTCGTCTCTAAAAAAGTCCTTCGTGGCCAATCAAGAGAAGTTCCACAAAGAAGCCGACAAGCAATACTGGAAATCAATAGCCGAGCTCATACCCAACGAGGTTGCCAATATCGAGAAGAGAGGTAAGAAGAAGGATCAAGAAAAGAAGCCCTCAATCACCGTCGTACAAGGGCCTAAACCCGAAAACCAACCGATCTCTCGAGGATGCGCGGATTACTGGTGAAACTGAAGCACAATCCGCCACCCCATATGCTAACCCCACCACCACCACCTCCGCCAGAGGCTGCCAAGGACGGTAAAGATGCCAAAAATGGGAAAGACGTGCTTTTAAAGAGGCAACGAATAAACCATCAGCCGAAGATAATGTTCCTAACAGCGCTGTTTCGAAGACCGAAGAAAAGCCCGTTCCAGCGCCCGAAGACAAACAGGTTACTTAAATGTTTTTGCCATGCTCATGTGTCTGTTGTATTAATAGAGACGTTAACATTTCTACCGAGTTTAGATCTTGTAATTGTCTGTTTTGGACCTATATTGTCATATTTTGTGCTTTTCTTTCCTCAGATGCATTAAATTAGATATACATACATGATACATCCAGTATCCCTGCAACACGTATTATTGGTAGGAAGTGCATTTTTAATTACACTCTTGAATTACTAACCCTGTAATCTATCTATATATTCTATATATATATATATCTTATATTAGAATAGAATTTAGGTGGTCTCCTTGCGACACGTGTCAAATATAATTAATTATAATAAATAAATTAAATATAAACAATAAAAAACTACCCATTTCCCATGTTATACAATAACTACGCACTCAAAATATATAATTTAATATTTCTACCATCACATAATAGTTATATATTTTAATACCGTGCATTTGCACGGGTAAAAGAACTAGTATAGAGAATATGTTTTTGTCCTATTGTGAAATGACCAATATGTCCTTAGCTTATATTCCATATTTATGAATCAAAATTAAATAATTAATCATAAAAAGGAATATGTAAATGTAAAGTGGGTTTATTACCCTTGTTAGGCTTATGCCGTGCGCATGGTAGTAAAAGAAAAAGGAATACGTAAAGTGGGGTTTATGCCCTCAGTGTTGCCTACAATGTATTGATTATTTTAATATGTCCAATGTTGATGCAATGCATGTTACTGTACATGTTAATGAAAAATTGAGAGGAAAGAAAAGAAGATGAAAATATTAAAGACGGCACTTAAAGAAATATCATGTAATTCTTTAATAAAACATACGTGTATACATCATATGGAGTACATCAATGGAACAGTATCAAACTTTAAGGATATGACGAGTATATTTGGTCAGACTTAACAAATTCCAACGTTTCATATCTTTTTTTTTTCTTAACAGAAACGATAGCTTTTTTTCATTAATGTCAAAAGTTTTTTACAAGGCTAAATAGCCCATGAACCTTCTGTTTACAAATCCACAGATAGGCAATGCTCACAAGGAGCCAAAAAAACATCAAAAAAACACTGTACGAAACTAGAACTACAAAGGAAATCCAGATGACAAAAAGCAATGAAGGAAATTCAGTTGTAGATGATCTCTGCATTGGTGTGCAACGCCCTACAGCAAATCAGAAATCCATCAGCATGCCAAAAAGGAATACAAGGTTCAACAGTTGTCAAGGAATTCAGCCCATTCGAACCCTGCGAGCTCAACAACAGTCCTATCATCTCTCCATTCACCGTTGAACAGCCATAGTTTCGTCGCGTCTTCCATCAAAATAAATAAGATTAGACCATCTCCAATCGAAAAACTCATTCTCATCAAACGTATTCTCAAACTCAAAATGAAGTAATTCTTCTCCAACCGACAGACTAATTCTCAAAAGACTATTATTGTAATCCTCTCTTGTACCTCATATGTTAATATTACGCATTTAGTTTACAACATTACAAATTAAACCACATTGTTATTTTAATTCGATTAGAAAAAGTAATGTCACAAAATTAATAGTAAAATTCAATATTTTTTCATATAAAAAAACATTGAAAAAAATAATTAATAATAACAGGAGTCTTTTTATATCCTTTTATTTATTTTTATTTTTTATATGGGTACTTTAATAATTAAATAAAAATAGGGTATATATTGTATTTATTAAAACATCAAACTCATCTTTTGGGATATCTCATTCTCAAATGCATATATGCGTTTAAAACAGGAGAGAGAAGACGGAAACACATTTTAAGTTTGCGTTACGTGTACGGTTGGAGAACCTTTAGTATACATTTTGAGTTTTTGGGTTTGGAGATGCTCTTATGCATCAAGCATGGAGTACATATATATATGGATAGGTATAATTGAGATTTTCATCATTGATGTGCTAGATTTTCATCATTGATGTGCTAGACTTTACGAATTTAGTTGTTCTTACGTGCGAAATTCGGGTCCACAACAACCATGGAGAACTTAGGTCTCACGGTCGTTCCAATTAAATCCCTACCTAGCGAGGATCGACGTGTTGCGATAAAGATTGTTGTCACTAGGCAAGGAGCGGATAGAAATTCACGACAAGATAACAAGTCTATACGGAAACTCATATTTATTGATTCCAATGTAAGTACACTTTCATGCTGTTTGTGTTAACCGGTTTCCTCTTGAGCATCAAACTCACTTAACGCTAACATCAATCCAATTATTTCAGGACACACCAATTCATGGGGTTATTTTTTCAAGTGCTATTGAACATTTTGACCGCACGTTGCTCACCCAAAAAACGTATATTCTATCATCTCGGCGTGAAAGAAATAAACCCTCGCTATCCGAACGTTAATCCTAATATAGAGTTGATCTTGAATCCTTCAGCAAGTGTCTCGGAGGTCGAGAAGCTGCTTGATTCACGAACAAATCTTTCAAGTTTTTCAGCTTCATTCATATTATTGGCGAGCCGGAAGAAAAACCTACTTTTCGGTACACCTTTTACAATACATTTTTATTATTAAGTAGTAAGTGGACATTGATACATATAAATTGGTTTCTCAGGAGTGTTAGGATGTCATGAAGGTAAAACCATTGTTCCAGTTCTCGCGGAGTGGCTGGATAGGCTATAAGAGGGAAGTCATATTAATGAATGAGAGGTACATAAATAATTAAAAATATGTTACTTTTGATCTTTGCAAAATGATGTTATCGTTTTTAGGTTTCAAAGCATTGTAGTGAACTTATGGGATGATCTAGCCATGAATGAAGGTTAAGATTTTTGTTACCCTTTTTCGCTTATTTGCTTATCAGGTTCGAAATGTGACGGCTGAGTAGTATATTATGAAAGGCGACGATGACACTTTTATAAGGATCGAGACGGTCTTGAAAGATATTGAAAGCACACCCACTGGAAGTTTGAGTACTCTAAGAGGTAAACATCTTTTTGTCCAAGTTTGCTGCACCGCTTTGTAACTGATCTTTCTTTCGGATAATGGTGATAATTGTAATTCATGGTTTTTAGATTTGTTTCTATTTTCTGAGTCTTTTATGCTGCTATCAACGAATTTAAAGCTTACGTATATGCACTTTGAATGAAATCTGAGCAAAATGACTTTGAAATTTATTGTTCTTTCAAGTTCTTAAAATCTGGCGGAATTGACTACAAAGAGCCTTAGTTGGCCCTTAATTAAGATTGCTAGCCCAATGGTGTTCTCCTTCTGTCACATAAAAAAGCCTTGACGTTTAATTACAAAATCAATCGACAACAATTATTATCTTTACAGAGATATCAGATTTATTTACGTAACGGTCTACTTACAAATGAAGAAACTTTAAAATCATCCTCTCAGATATTTATGCTTTACCCTTCAGATTTTCCTTCAATGATGAAACAAAAGGAGCTCGAGGATAACCATAAAAACGTCAATGCCATAACATTTTATCTTTGCAGATATGCACAAAATCTCCATTTATTATAAAGAAAATCTCCAACGCTGAAAAAAAAATATTGATGAACACACATGCAGCAAGTCAAGACTATATATCCCCATAAACTTTTAAATAAATTTCCGACCATCAAAAGTCGCGGAAGACGACATAAATTACGAAATCCTTCATCAATATCGTGACAAACTTTCTCGCTTCTATTAAGCCACGCTAGCGTACTTGAGCAAATACAAGTGTTTCGATCTACTCGACTAATAGAGAGATATAAATCCATATATATTCGAATAATTTCAGTCTTCATGAACACATACGAAGAAGTACCGAAAATCCGCGCATTGGTAGTGGACGACGGTAAAATGACGAGAAAACTTCACAAAGCCCTATTTTCATTTGGTTGTCATGGACATGGAGATGCCCGTCACGGATGGAATACAGGTGACATTCATATAAATTAAACTAATGAAATTCAATACATGTCACATTCTTATAAATTAAATTTTTTAATTTTGTAAAAATAAATTTCGGGCCATGAGAAAGAGTAATAGCATGATAGTAGGCGTAACGTCTTGTGGGGTCGAACCGAAGAAGAAAGAGTTCGTCGGAGCTGGCTTAGATTATTGCTATGGAAAGCCTCTCAATTCCATTGCTATTGTTTCTATGTTGGCGAGCTTCCCAGGAAGTTTCTATAAGGGGATGTCTTTTATTACATGTGTTTAATTTGGCTGAATAATCAATTGTTGAATGATATATGCAACTTCGATTTTTCAATAACGTTGTCTACATGTAATATTATTATTATTCTTTTTTTTTCCATTTTTTGGGTGGTGAGTGTCCTGATTGGTTAAGGGAGTTGATAATCTCTTGGTAGATCAAATAACAAAGGTACATTTGAATGTGCATATAGAATTAGTGTTTCTTGCTAATGAGTTCACAACATTGATATAAACAGCATATTTCTAATCATAGACAACAAAATTACTGTCGCGCAACCTCTCTGCAGAAAGACCGGAATGGGAAGCCAAGACAACCTCTATTCGTATTTGTTCATTCCCCATTTCGTGTTTTTGGTGGTCTGCTATTTCTTTGGCAGAGACAACAACTGAGTCAGGACATCCACGCAATGTAATACGCCTCAGCGTCTGTATATCTCTGATATTCGAGGATGATATCTCCTTCAACCCATCCATACGGTATAGTTCCAGCTCTTCAAGGCAAGGAAAATAGCTGGAGCCAGCTGTAAAACATTTGAGTTCACCACAAGAAGCGAGCGTCAAGTACTTTAAACTAACAAATTGTCCATCAACGTGCTTCCACTCCCTTCCGATGCTGCAATCACCCAGAGTTAGATATTCGAGCAGTGGCAATGACCCAATCTTACTCATTGTTACTTCGTCCTCATCCAATTGAAGGCAGATAACCCAAAGACGCTTCAGTGAATTGGGGAAATTAAGACTTGCGGACATTTCTTCTCTTCGCCTTACGGATCTCACATTGCGCAAATTCACATCCAGCGTTTCAAGCTTTTCGAGAAGTGCGATATTGTTGAGAGCATATTGCGCCCCTTCGCTGAATCCCTCGACTTCATCATCATAACGCAAACTTAGTGTCCTTACGTTGGAATCCTTTTGATCCGATCTTCACTAAAGCTGAAATTTATTATTTTCCCAACGGATTGAAGGTTCTTCAAGATCACCATATCACCACCATGGCTTTCACTTGGAAGAGGATTCAATGACTTAGTTCTTGAAACGTGTCCATATGTCGAAGTTGAGACATTTTCCATATATCTACTGGTGCTTTAGCCATGGAACCTTCTAACCATAAAGATTGAAGATTCCATATCGAATTTAAAATTGATGAAGAAAACGTAACAAATTTCCCAAATGCAAAGACATCAAGGCAACGCAAGTTAACAAGTTCACATGCAACTTCTACCAACGCGTCATTTCACAAATACTTTCGTACCGCCCTAAAGCCAAAACTCGTAATGATTTATGAACTGCATATGGTAATAACGCACCGTCATGAAGTATCAAGGTACGGAGAACGGACTCCGATCTTAGGATATTAGCGCCGTAATAGAGAAGGTCCAACTCGTACGAGCTTCTTGGATAAAGGACAATTCGCCTTTCTTTTTTTGGAAATTCTCGATCTTGATTCCGCATGGTGCTATAAAATTTCTTCTCTAAAGCCTCTTTCAAGCATAAGTCCCTCAAAAGATCATGGATCCTGAACCAAGATAATTCTCCTCTTCTAAAAGATGAATCCGAAACTAAAATAAGATTCCTACTAGCAAGGTCATTAAGATAGTCTCGTGCAGCCTCTTCTAGGCTCTTGCCATTAATTGGTTTTAGAAATCCTTCGGCCACCCATAGTCGTATCAGTTTATCAACATCAATCGCCTCATCTTCAGGAAAAATTTCCCAATGTAAAGAAAACAAGGTTTCAAGTGGACGGGCAGATGAATATAGCTCAAAGATAATATCTTCATACAATGACCACCGCCTTCTGAATTCACAACGGAGCTTAAACTTTTTGCAATAGAATCCCAATATTCTAGTGTTCTTGGAGACTTTGCCAGATGGCCTCCAATCACGACAACCGAAAGAGGAAGTCCTCTGCAATTATCGGATATCTTCCGCCCAACATCCTCTAGTTCCTGAGGGCAATCATATTCTTGCCCGAATACGGTTTTGCAAAATAATTTCCAAGTTTGACCCTTATCTAACAAACCCACTTTGAAAACATGTGAGCTAATTGGATTGAATTTTGATTCTCTAGTGGTTATCACTATTCGGCTACCCTGTTATCCGGGAAGAAGGATCGCAATCTATCCCACGCCTCTAGATCCCATAGATCGTCCACTATAATCAGATACCTTCTGCCGCACAAAGATTGGTACAGCTTTAGACCCAATTCTTGTTCCTTCTGCCGTCGCAAACTTTCCTTGCCCGTCTTATCTAGACAATGAACAAGTTCTACGAGACTTTCATGTATATCGTAGTCCTTTGATATTGTACCCAAGCACGAACGTCAAAGTATTCCGTAATACACTTATGTCATAAACCTTACGAGCGAGCGTCGTCTTACCGATTCCGCCCATACCTGTTATAGAGATAATCCGACAGCCAGATTTGTTCTGTTGAAGAGTGAGCTTGTCCACAATTTCGAGTGTTAGGTCTTCCATACCCACCACGTTGTTGCCTCGGCTCCTTTTCTTCTCCGTGTTCCAATTCATCTTCGTCTCTTCTTCCTCGATTGCATCTATCGCCTTTTGACGACTTGCGTTGAAGTCCTCTTCATCGTATATTTCGTCTGCTATGTGAGCATCGATAACGCCTTCAGCAGCATATGCTGCATCAGGTCTTGCTAGTTGTACTCCTCTAGGTTGATCGTTGTTGCTCGGCTCCTTTTCTTCTCCGTGTTCCAATTCATCTTCGTCACTTCTTCCTCGATTAGATTTATGGCTTCTATCGCCTTTTGAAGACTTGCGTTGAAGTCCTCTTCATCGTATATTTCGTCTGCTATGTGAGCGTCGATGACGTCTTCGACAGCATATGCTGCATCGGCTATTCGAAGCTCCAATTTGAGATCGACGGAGATATGGTGTGCTTCGAGGAATTCTGAAAGAAAGAGATGTTCGAATTGAGAGAGCCGACGTGTTCATCGTCCAGTGTGATGGGAGGGTAGGGATGTCCGCGGAGATCAGATATGAGATGCATCAAAGAAGTAAAAGCTGCATAAGCTGTCGCCATTCAAAGGAGGGGAAAACAGTTGACGAAGAAGAATGGTTCTAAGCTCAAGGAAACAAAAGATAAGGTCTTCGTTCTGTGAGGTGCATAATTTATCACTAAAGGTGCATAATTTATCACTAAAGGTTGGTTTTTTCTTTTTCAACAAAATGATTTGAAAAACAATGGAATCAAAATACATATTTCTCTTTTTCTTTTTAAGTGAGGATTTCATTCACCAATCCAATTGGACAAAAAAAGTACAATAGAACAATATTCAAAATATTACAAGCATATTTGACTATTTCTATTGCGTAAAAGCCGGTGTTAGTTCAATGTCCGTTCCAAATCCCAAAAAAAAAGGAAAAGAGAAAACCCCGAAGCAGACTCCCACAAGGGGAGAATAGGCTCCCGCGAGAGAAAGACTCCCACGTGGGGAGAAAATACATATGTAGACAGATTTATTTAACCAAGACATTTAATATATAATTTAAGGGAGAACAACATTTTTGTCTCCGATTTTGGGGCATAGGTATTTTTGTCCCATGTTATGAGGTGTCACTTTTAGTCCCAAATCTTATCGATTTTTAGCCGTTTTGGTCCTTCAATTAACGTAGTCACTAACTTAGACGGAAATTAACACATGAGAACACACGATCTCATTTAACTTGACTTAACACCTCACGACTCATTATCTTCAACTAAAACACACGTGAGAATCATTGCGTGTCACATTTAACTAATTTTCAAGGTTGTCAATCCATCTCTAAATTTGATGTATACTGATGTTTTTGTTCGACAGTCCAAAATCACGAACATCGAGAACTAAAAATGACACCCGGAACATCGAGACAAAAAAACGTGCATGCCCCAAACATTGAGGACTAAAAATATTGGCATCCCTGTAATTTAATCATGCGAATGTGATGATGTGGAAACGAGCTTTGATCTCATCATTGCAAGTCCTTGTTTGTTGCTCTAAAAAGTCCCGAGTGATATAACCAAAGAGAAGGTCAATCATCTACGAACGATTCATCTAGGTGCCACCTCAGTGATAATGGAAGGGAAAGAACTCATCTGACGGCTGGTCGAGGCTTCAGACGACTTACCCTTCGAAGCCTTACCGTCGGGACGATCCGAGTCTTCGAAGAAGCCAGGCGGCGTCAGTTGGCTTTCGTTGAGCTTTACGTTCTTCGAAAGCATCTCAACAACTTGGCTCATCGAAGGCCTTCGACCCGAATTAGACTGAGAGCAGAAGAGAGCCACTTTCATGTATCTGAGGACTTCGTCTTCCGAGTACCCTCCCTCGATTTCTTTGTCGACAAGGTCCAGCAATTTCCCTTCTTGGTATAGCTCCCACGCCTGCAACGACATTAATTTAGGGCGGGAAGGTGATCATGTTAGGCGAATCGGAGAAGAAAAATACCAACCAATTCAAGAAGCAACTTTTGGGGTCCGCTGTAATTGGTGTGGGCACTGCTCCTACCGCTCACGATCTCGAGTATGAGAACGCCGAAGCTATAGACGTCGGCCTTTGGTGTCAGCTGACCGCCTAATACGTACTCGGGCGCCAGGTAACCCCTGTAAGAATGTAAAGAGAAGAAATGGATGCCAACCTCAGTCGACTGAAACTATCGATGACCTAAGTAGTACCAAACGTACGTTGTCCCGGCTATTCTTGTGCTTATGTGAGTGATGTCGTCGGGGAAGAGCTTAGCCAATCCAAAGTCTCCGATTTTTGGGCTGAAATTCTTGTCCAGAAGTATGTTGCTGGCTTTTATGTCCCTATGCACAACGTGTGGCACGAGCTCGTGGTGAAGGTAGCAAGGCCTCGAGCGGTGCCCATGCAAATTGCAGACCTCTGTGCCCAAGACAATCTCAGGGACCTCCTCGAACCTTTATGCAGATAGTCAGTAGAGTTCTCATTGGATATGTTTCTGCTTCGAATTTCCATGAAATTACCTAATAGTACGCGATCGAGGCTGCTGTTTTCGAGAAACTCGTACACCAAAATGCGGTTACTTGCGTGGACGCAGCACCCAATTAGCTCGACGAGGTGTGGGTGGTGAACGTTGGATATGGCTTCGATCTCTGTTAAGAACTCGCGTACGCCTTGCTTTGACTCTGTCGAGAGCTTCTTCACTGCGATTTCCCTTCCGCTTTTGAGTCTTCCCTGGGAACATGGAGCGGCGGAGAAGGTGAAGAATAGCGATTAGCTTAAGAAGAGAAAGAGACAGAACTTGTTCTTTCTTTGCTTTCTGTTTCTGGAAATCCTCTTTACCATCTGAGGAAGAGGCTTAGTGCAGACAAACTCGAGGATAAGCGAAAAGGTAGCGATGATGATACCTTATAAACTGTGCCGAATCCACCTCTTCCTATTTTGTTACTCCTATGGAAGTCATTTGTCGCTAGTTTTAAATCGTTGTACGAGAAATTCTTTGTTTTCCCAATTGATGCCCCTGCTTTATCATAAGAAGAATAAGAAAGACGGGTCAAGATAAAAATGCAGAATAAAAACAACGAACGAGATGAAGAAAACCACTCAAAACACGTCATTTGTAGGTGAAAACTGAAAGTCCAGAAGTCCTATCAATATCTATCAACCCTTCTCTGTATGCATTAGCTACGTTAATGATGGACGTCCACCTAATTGAAGAACATTCACCACGTAATTTGACCATCTCATTGCTAACACCCAGATTTTGAAATTTCAATTCGTAGATTTTATGGCATTGCGATTACTCACCTTCTTCGTTTGATTCGTCGTGTTTGTGGCGTTTCTTCTTGAGCACCGTTGATTCGCCAAAGCAACTGCAACTCATCTCCTCTTGATGAAACCTATCCACAAGCCTCGCACGCTTCTTCCCCCTGATGATTCTCCGATCAGCTCAGCTATCTATCTCTGATCCGTAATCGAACAGAAAACAGATCAGTAATTCAGTCAATTACTGATCAGCACCACACCATCCCAGGAAACAACTACTGCGAAATCAACTTAACCCCCAAAGCAAAAAAAAAAAATCAACAAAACAGTAACTGATATGACAGCTGGGAAATTTTAGCTCACAAATCAATCGTGCTTGTGGAAATTTTGACAGACGCGTCTTGGATATTCGCTTCGTTTTATGAGTGGGGAAAGCTGATGAAGATTTACGACGACAAGTCATGATGGCAGGCGGGAGATGTTCCCACCACTCCTTCCCCTTTATATTTGTTTTCCTGTTAGTTAAAGTCTTGAGAGAGACATACATTTTTTTTTCATTATATATGAAAAATATATTTGCTTTCAAAATCGCGAATATATTAGTCAAATGAATATAATATAAAAAAATATTGTTCAGATACGAGATTGGGGTGTATAGCATTGATTGCTGTTGAGTTATTTAATGTCTACCTCAACAAAAATGGGAAATATATGGCACCACCTAAATAATATATGCAACATATAGGTTTGACCAGTAGGAAACAATATCAACACATGGAGCAATACCTAATCTTTGAAAGGGAAACAGCAAACAATTGAAAGGAAAATTATAGTCCAATTATCTCTTTATGACGTGTCAACGTAGGAAACACATGACTCGAAAAAAAAAAAAAACAAATTATTATGTAAGAACAAAATAATAATTAAGTGGCGTCCTTAGTCATCACAACAACCAACTTCGAAAAAAATCATCTTGCGTTGATCTTGAAACTAGACGTAGGTCAGTCAAACTCGCTATAAAGATGAAAGCAAAGGTAACACTAATTTAATAAGTATATATCAAATATCAAGATCAATAACTACATAATATCAAGATTATAAAATATAAGGTTCATCGAATCAATATTATAGATAGATTATTAATCAGTGCAATCGCGAGATGTGACATATGAGTTGTGTAGCTTGTTGAATTTTATTATATGCTATATATCGTGGTTAACATTATATTGAAGAATTTAAGTCCTATGCCAAGAACAGATGTTTTATATCTGTAACAGAGAACCAGGCGGGAAGATGAAGGCATTCTGTTATTATCTGTATTCTATTAGTTATCGGGCTTATAATTATTATTTCAGTGAGGCCCAATAACTTTAAAATAAGCCCAATGTATGAAATAGTATAAAATAGGAACGTCCCTCTACTGTATTAGGTCAACGCGCGAAAACACAATGTAAAACAGATTTACAGATACGATTGAACTTTCTTTTTTCATCTTCTTCGTGTTTCGATTTCAATATTTCTTCAATAGATATGTATTAGAATCGAGGGTCCTTTCTAACACCAATTGGTGATAGGAGGAGAAAGCCTCTTAGATATATAGCGACTCGAAAGCTTGAACTAGTCGATATGGGACAATGTCCAAATTATAATCTCAACACGCCCCCTCAGGTGTGGCATGACTGACCTAACATGTAGACATATGGATCGGGTGACGGTGAGGAGAATCGAACTCGCTCTGATACCATATTAGAAATCGAAGGGTCTTAAACCAATTGGTGATAGGAGGAGAAAGCCTCTTAGATATATAGCGACTTGAAGAGCTTGAATTAGTCGATTTGGGACTAGCCCAAATTATAATCTCAACATACCTACATATATCGAACTTAATACCGAGAGTATAACTGCAGCAACAATAACTCATATGTAATAAGAGTCTTTAGTGCTAGAACTTAAAAAAGGAAATTCATATGTACACTGAATTACCCTAATAAAAAGGGTTGTTCTAAAACCCTATATAAACATGCCGAAATATAATAAAATCATACAATAATACCAATCCCAAATTCTCATTATTAACAAAATCCATGGCTTGTTGTAGTGACCACGTTACTTCATTTTCTTCATCGTCACCCTCTTCGCCCTAATCTCCTCTCATGACTGTAAGTTCGTCATTATACAAACTATTTACTCTCTTTTTGTTGGATATCGTAATGATTGGTGATTAATTTATTTATATACACCGGTCTTGAATTTGTCAGAAACACTAGTGGGAGAAAGAAATGCATGGAGTGAGTTATGGAAGAAATGCATGGAGTGAGTTATGGAAACGAGAAATTTAGTGTTAGCCAAGGGTAAGTATATATGAGAAGCAAATGTGGTAGAGGTGATATTATTTTCAAAGATTGTTATTGCTGCTTAGGGGGCGATTGTTATCTAAACGAGGCAATATGCCTCGAATTTGTGGTCTTTAGCACGAAAATTATTCAAATATCACTATTAACAATTGCTGCCTCGACACATATATATTTTCTTCAAGACATCCAAAGATCGATAAGGGGCATTGAGAAACATAAAAATTGACGCAATAAAGGGTTAACAAAAAGCGTCTATTGATGCTTGTGATATGAAACAGAGAGGGCTATTGGGATCACGGATTACCACTTTGAAAGTAACGTCTTAAAGGCTGCTAATTATTACAAGAAGTACATAAAAATTGAATCTTTATGTTGGTTCGCTAGACTATAAAATTGAATTGTTTTATTTTATCTTTTTTCGAAGATGTGTATGTATAACGATTGTACAATGTGTCTCTATTTATACCGATATGGTAATAAACAATTGATAATTGTGAAGCCTTTGAAATATTTATATTGGTGTGGAGGTGGACCGTAAGATACCTACCGAAGAAGCCAAGGCAAATAAACGACAGACACGTAGCAACAAGTTGCAATAATTTAATGTTCCATAAATTTCGTCCTATTATTATCTTATAGATAAGGGACGAGAAAGATAAATCATTATATGCCGAGAATAAGAAAGTGGAGCAACTTGCCCCCTTTTTTTGGATAAGGAGTCAGAAAAACTATAGAAATGACGATTGATTAATCTGTATATAGTAAGTAATATTACAAGGATGAGTTTATGATTGTTTTTCAAGTAATAAAGCATTTATAAAATCAAACACGCAAGCGACTTTGGGGATGGGAAACGAAGCATTATCACTGAAAATACATTGTAAAGATCTCAACATAATGGGAAAATAATTTAATTGAATTATAAGAAAGAACTTATCATCAACTACCCCAAGGTTTACTTTCTAGAAAAGATCTTGTATTGTAGCTAATATCCAATAATATCCAATCCATCATGAAATTAAAAAAGATTATCTATTACTCGTTGGCGTACATGTCCACGTGGCAAGTCCTCTTTCTCTATTATTTCTCTCACTTCTACGCACAATACAATACACACTACTCTCAAGAGAGTCGTCTTCTTTTTTGGAACGAGAGAACAAAAGAAAAACGAAGAGAAGATCATCTTCTTCCATCTGTTAGGTTTTCTTAATTCTTCCCAAGTACCGATCCTTCCTTTTGCTGCTGTTTAATCGAGCTCTAAATCGTCACTTTTGATGAAAGTTTATGTTTATTCAGAAAGTGTTTGGTGAAAAATAAGATTGAAACTGAAGAAATGTATGTGAGCGGTGGAACTCCAGTGAGAAAGTCGTTTAAAGACTCACTGAAAGTGCTCGAAGCAGATGTTCAGCACGCCAACACACTGTAATCGATTTTTCCTTTTCATGTAGCTCTGAATTTTTCTTCTTTTTTTTTCTGATTTATTTCCCCTTTTCCCTTCTGATGCTACGCTTGTTGTTGTAATAGTTACTTCCGCGTCTTTTTTAAGCTATCACTCTTCTATTTCGTTTTGCAGAAGATATTTGTGGCCTTATGCTGGGCTTTATCTGATAACGTTGATTGAGAAAGTTCTTGGATCAGATAATTTAATCTTGACTTCACCGTTTGCTTTAGATTGTCATACAATTTCGTGTACATGTCATCTTCTGCTAATTATCACATGTCGTCTCGGAAATGTTTCAGCTGCTATTTCTTTTCTTCGATTCTCAGTGGTCCTTCAATTCGAATGTTAATGGTCCTCATAAACTTTTTCTTGTAATTCGATATTCCTTTTAACAGAATCACTGGGATCTTATGTGTGTAATTTTGACCAATATTACATGGATCAATAATTGCAGGGCAGCTGATTTTCCCAGGGAGTACGACGGGGCTTGTCTCCAAATGAGGATTTCTTACAGCCCAGCAGCACATTTCTTCCTTTTCCTCGTCCAATGGTCTGATTGCCACCTCGCAGGTGCTCTCGGGCTGCTGAGAATCCTTATATACAAGGTTATCACTCAGTTCCATTACATGTGCTTCTTCTAATCATTCAACAAAGATGAATACTTCTTCCAGTCGAAAAACAATGTTTTTTGGGGATAGGTTTTATCGATGGAACGACCACTATGTCCACTCATGAGAGGAAAGCTAGCATTCGAGAGTTCTATGGTGAGCCCAAGTTCTCTCTAACCTAATATTATTTCGTTTCTGCTCAGGGAAACACTAGTTTCTGATTTGTACTGTCCATTGTATAACTGAAGATCTAGTGAACCTTCCTCTTGAGGAAGAAGGAGAGACGTAGGAGAGTTAACTCCGAACTTCCAGAAACAAACTGTTGTTCCTTCGCATTCACAAACACACTAATCACACTTTAAATCGTCTTCGTTCGTCAAACCGACCGGTCCATTTCCGCACATTCACATTCATTAAAATATCAACCACCGATATCTACTCTAACCCGGCTGAGTACCGAAAAAAGAGACAAGTGTTCATTCACCCCCCTCTAAACACATAACCGATCCTAACAATGTGTGTGTATATCATATGACTTAGAACGTTGGCAATATTATTATGACCGTATTTGAGGCCCGCAAGCATCGCAAAGTAAGAACTCACTGTGTGTATATCATATGACTTAAGAACGTTGACAATATTATTATGACCGTATTTGAGGCCCGCAAGCATCGCAAAGTAAGAACTCACTGTTTTTTTAACCCAGTCAAAAGTCAGAACTATACAACATCCTACAATCTGGTTATTGCATTTCATCAACACCAAAAAATTAGTTTAAGAGAAATTTCTCCTACATTTCATTTCTTGTTTAATCTTCTCGTGGATCGATAGTTTAAGCATGCATGGTTTAAGCTGCTTCATCGTCCTCCTCATTGCATTACTTTATCTAGCTGATGTCTTTGCCTTCTAATTACATGATTTCAGTCAGGAAAAGTATTTGTGCTGTTTTTTCTTTTTTGACAGCACCCAAGATAATCCCCGGAAGTTGGTTAAACCACGCGGAAACATTTACAACCGAAGTTCACATCAAGGAATTCCTAATTACCGCTGAAACCGCTTCGAAACTGCGCCTAAAATGGTCGTTTGATGCGGGAAATGACATAAGCCGCAACACCGGCAATTTTCGATGGAAAGTCTACTTTACGAGCTGGAACGGAAACATATATGCCGTTAATCAATTCGAGGATCGTTAGTATGGAAAAAGAATTAACGGGTGAACTTCGACCCACCAGTATTTAATATCACCATCTCTCGAGCAACTCCGACCGTAGCAACGATAAGCTGATCATCGCCATCATTGGCCGGCCTACGTTATTTAGGTCAAACGAGCGACTGGATATCTTTTATGGAAAACGCAGCTTGATGATCATCCCGCAGCGGTTTAGTACCATGTCGGGAACCTACTTTAAGAGGCAAGTCTGTACTGTTTTGTTGAATTATCACTTCACTTAAAGTTTAAGCTATTAGATGCTATATCATTTTTTTTTCTAATTTTATATATTATATTTCTAATACGCCCCATCTCATCTAGGCTGATTTATTTATTATCTATCTTTGGACGTGTATTTTCTTAAACGGGTGGCAATGAAGATCCGAACCCAAGACCTTTTCGTCATGAGGTCTGATACAATTTCTACGACCACTTTACCTAAAAGTTTAAGCTTAAACTAGGAATTATTGTCAGACCCGTTAAAGATCAGTTGGGTATTAAAAACGGGTCTTCAAATGGTCAAATCGAGTGATAAAACTTGAAGGAAAAGTTCAACCCGTAATATTGATGTAAAGAGGATGATACATATATACAGATCAAATGAGTAATAATCTCCTTGATAATTTCCCTATTTACTCTAATGATATCACTATTTACTCTAATTGATATACAACAATATTTATAATATATATAAATATACGCTAACACCCCTCAAGTTGGAGCATGAGGATTCCGAATGCCCAACTTGCCAGAATAGAATCAAATTGGCGTTTGCCCAGAGCTTTGGTGAAGATATCGCCAACTGATGATGCGTAGGTACATGACTAGCAGATATCAAACTCTTGACAAGCGCATCACGCACAAAGTGACAATCTATCTCAATATGCTTCGTGCGCTCGTGAAAAAACGGATTAGCAGGAATGTGTAGAGCTGCCTGACTGTCGCTGAAAACTCGCATGGGCTGAGAATGAACGACACCAAGATTTTGTAACAGGCCTTTCAACCACTTTAACAGCACGTGAGAGTTGCCATAGCACGATACTCTGCCTCAGCGGAAGAACGAGCTACTGTATGTTGTTTCTTTGTCCTCCAAGAGATCGGAGAAGTACCCAACTGGACTAACCAACGGTGAGAGATCGTCTGGTGATGGACAACTAGCCCAGTCGGAATCGCACCATCCATAATGTAAATCACTGTCAGCTCGTACAAGATTCCTTGGCCTGCTGTACCCTTCAGATAGCGAACAACGCGAAGAGCAGCCTCCCAGTGAGCTTCCATGGGATTTTGCATAAATTGGGCAAGCATGTAAACGCTATAAGCCAAATCTGGACGAGTGACTGCCAAATAAATCAATCGACCAATCAGACGAAGATAACGATCCGGATCAAAAATCGCCGATCGGTAGCAAGCGGAAGACTGTGGTTCTGTTCAATAGGACTTTCGGCAGGCTTAACACCTAACAAAACCACCTCATAGACAAGATCTAAGGCGTACTTGCATTGACACAAGAAAAGTCCAGTGGCATTGCGAGCCAACTTCGATCCCCAGAAAATACTTCATGACGCCAAGATCCTTCATATGAAAGCTGGAACTCAAATATTCCTTAAAGCGAGAAATAGCCAAAGAATAATTGGCAGATATAACCAAGTCATCAACATAGACCAACACATTAAGGTTGCACTCCGCCACGCAGACGGGTGAACAAAGAGTAATCAGAATAAGACTGAACAAAACCCATAGTGCTTCAAGCAGTGGCTAACTTGGCAAACCAACAACGAGGAGCCTGTTTCAAGCCATAGAGCGAACGTCGTAACCGGCAAAACTTTCCTAGCCTCAGAAGACGGAAAACCAGGAGGAAATTTCATATAAACTTCCTCGTCGAGATCACCATGCAAGAAAGCGTTATGAACATCCATCTGATGAAGCTCCAATTCTTAGCAACGGCAACAGCTAAAAACAATCTCACCGTGACCATCTTTGCAACAGGTGCAAAGGTCTCTTTGTAATCAATTCCTTCACTTGATTGTTGCCCAACACAACCAGCGAGCTTTGTAGCGTTCAACCGAACCATCAGAGCGATGCTTGATTTAAAAATCCACTTACACCAATTGCTTTCTTTCCAGGTGGAAGAGAAGAGACATCCCACGTACGATTTTTCTCTAGAGCATCAACCTCCTGTTGCATCGCCTCTCGCCACCGACTATCCTGAACAGCTTCAAAGAACGAGGTCCGGTAGCAGAGGACACCGCTGCTAAGGACATCTTATGTGCTGGTGAGAATCTTCACAATTAACATAATGTGTCAGAGGATAAGGCGTACCTGAGGACGACGAAATGTCGCGGTAGAAGCAGTGATGGCGGCCGAGGGTTAACATTTCTGTCACAAAGCCAGTATATACCGACTGTTTGGATATTTAATACGGTGCCACGACCCAACTGTTCCACATGAGGTGGAACTGAAGACCCAAAGTACAGGCTCAGAAGAAGACTCATGAGGAGGAGATGGTGGAGGGAAAGTGAGGACTCGACTACGGGGAAGTAGGAACAACAGACAAAGGAGTGACTTCCTCATCATCCTCAGCAGGTGGCAACCACTCAGGAGCAGAAGACGACCCAATAGTATGTTGGGATGAGGATGTCATGGAATAAGGAAACTCAGACTCAGAGAAAACCACATCCCGCGAAAAACCAAAAATCACCCGTCTCAAGATCATAACTCTCCACCCTTTTTGGCTAATTGGGTAACCACAAAATACACACTTACGACTACGACTAGCAAACTATCACCCCCTTGGATTGATTATATACATAACACAGACACCCGGAAAACCCTTAGATGATGAAAAGAAGGTGGTTTCCCATACAACATTTCAATCGGTGTTTTATTGTGAAGTATCGGGGTAGGAAGGCGATTGATAAGGTATACGACAGTCAACACACAATGACCCCAGAACTCCAACGGCAAATGAGCCTGAAAGCGTAAAGCCCAAGCCACGTTGAGAATGTGCTGGTGCTTCCGCTCAACACGCCCATTTTGCTGCGGAGTATTGACACACGAGGTTTCATGCACTATCCCATGGTCGCGAAAGTAAGCAGAAAGGGACATAAATTCGGAGCCATTGTCACTACGAACAAATTTAACCATTGTAGCAAAGTGACGCTGAACAAAGGCGAAGAAATCTCGTAATTTGACGGAAACTTGAGATTTATCAGACAATAAATAAACCCAAACAGCACGGGAGTAATCATCAACTATGGTCAAAAAATAACGTCCCCAGAAATTGTAGGAACACGATAAGGTCCCCAAACATCGCAATGAATTAACGAAAAGGGTCAAGAGACTTAGACTCACTAATAGGATATATATCACGAGACTGTTTGGCACGGAGACAAACATCGCATGCCTTATTTGAAGACGACAGCTAGGAAATAGACTCAACGCACGACAACTTTTCTAAAACACGAGACGATGGAAGACCCAACCGACGATGCCACAAAGAAAAGGATTTCTCACCCTTGGACTGGATAGCTGCGACAGAGACATCCCCTCGAAAGAAGTAAAGGTCACCACACTGCTCACCGAACCAGTCACCGTCCCCGAAGTGCGGTCCTGGACGACACAAAATGTATTAGTAAAATTGGCAGTGCAATTCAATGGTTTAACAACTGAAACAACGAAATGAGGCTTGCATTCCAGGCTGGGCACAAACAGAACATCACGCAAGTCACATGACTACTACGAACCACAACGACGGCCTTCTCAGCCATAGTAAGGGTGCCATTACGGAGTTGCACAGGACGGGGCTCAAGTTCTGAATATCAGTGAAGCACCCAAGAAAACCTGTCATATGGTGAGTAGTCCACAATCAAACATCCAATTACTAGATAAAAAGTTACCAGACAACGATCAGTGGAGCCAGATTTTGAGAATTCAGGTGATTGATGACAGAGGTCCATTGTTCACTAGTCAACCCGTAATAGCCCGGTCACCATCACCAACAATGGTCGCATTGGCACGAACAAGACTGCCCGAACCAGTCGATTCCCCGAACCAGAAATGACTATCGAACCGACGTTGTTGGACTGACCAGCACCACGACCGCGACCACCTGATTTCCACCACGCTTCCATCCTTTTAAAATAACTTGTATTCATACAAAATCCCTAAAAGTATAAAAAAATATTGTTCCAACACACAGTTCAGATATGTAAGTATAGAACAACGTTTGTACACATAAGTCCCGCTTAGTTGATAGTACAATTTTACCATAATTTACGCATTTTTTTATATGTAATATTATGTGTTTATCTAAAATTATATTTGATGTCTCTATAAACATGATGTACCATTTTTTTTATTGTATTGCCAGAATATGTTCCTATGTGATACCTCAATTATTTATATGTTGTACTTCACTCAAGTGAGTATCTATGTGAAACAAAAATGGGAATACCACTTGGTACTCCTGTGGTTTAGGCTTTTTCAGCTGGTGCCCAATGGGAATTCCACTGTGGTACTCCTGTGGTTTATACCCTTCTTTCATTAAAAATTCCCTTAGGTAGACCTGTTAAAATTCAACTGTAATCGTTACACACCGACCAAAAATTATGCTAAATGTTCATGTGCCTACATATGACCTAAATCGAACATGTTAGCAATGGAGGTCACACATCCAAAGTAAGTTACCATCATTATTTGTCGAACACAAATACGTGTACAGTTCATGGAAACTCACCATCGAAACTCTTTTTCTTCCAACTCTTGATATAGGCTTATAGTGAAGATCGAAAAATAGTTATGTGATATTATGTTGTAATATAACAAAGTTTATAAATAGAATAAAAATGATATTTTATTAGGATTTGGCAGAATATATTAATCAAATATTATCAATGAAGGCGATAGATCGTTCATCCTGGAAGGTGTTGTTAATGACGTGAGTCCGATTCTTGCAAGACGGAGAAAAGAGGTTAAGAGGATCACCGCGTGTTGAGAAAATTATAAGTACGAAGAGAAAATAGTATGTGTCAAATAATATTCGAAGCTATTACTATTGGCAAATAAGAACAATCACTCATATGAAGTGAATACGGTGGGATTTGATAATAATAGCAAAAGCAGAAACAACAAATGTTTGATGAAGAAATAGTAGCAAAAGCATCACGTCTAGCATATATGCAGAAAAATAAAGAAACATAAAAACTATTGTAGAAATCGTCTAGGCCCACCCTTATAAGACAAGGAGGTTAATCTCCATATCACTGCTGTCGGTTTGAATCGTCTTTATTTGCCATTAAAACTTAATTTTTCAAACCCCCTTGAAGCACTGGGAACTTCATCATTTTCAGGGACACTAACACCTTGTCGCTTTAGCAGTGCGCACAAGATTTGCAGAGAATATAATAACAACTTTAAAAACACAGCAGCGTTGCCTTTAGAACAATTGAGGTTAATTTCACAGTTGACCTCAGCAATCTGGATAGGAGCGTTCCTCTCATCAACTTGGACTATTCGGCCAGCCCACACAAATACCTTGTAACTCAAAGTCCAATAAATATCAGCCCTGTTTTCGAAATCAAATATAGAATACTTGTAATTAAGCATCAATAAACATCAGAGGAAAATACAGTCAGCGCGGAAACACATTAACAGACAGAAATGCACGTTAGTTATGCAAGAAAAAAAAACACTAACAAACAAAGGAACAACAACTCAGGGACAAACAAAATCTTGGAAAAACTGAACGCAAAAATCAGGTCTTGCTGATTCATTTGCAAATGATATCATATACGGGAGCGTAGATGGTCTAATGCATCCGCTGAAAAACTTAACCGACGCAAGAAGAATAATAAAAGCCAAAATGCCAATAGCGAAACCTAAAATCATCGGATCAACAATTCTAACATAAATCAACTATGGAATACCTCGCCGTAGTATATGACATGCACAAAGTCGTAAGATATTTGGTTGCTGCTCTATAGCAAATGCGTCATATATAGGCATTCCTTAAACATTAGAAAAAAACATATACATCAATTTTCTACACAAACAATTATGAATAAGCTCAATATTTGCGCCAGTACTGATTTTGACAGGAAAAGTAAACCTTTAATTTATCACCATAGTAATAGAATTGATAAATGGGACACAGACTACTTCGACGGCATGGTCACGTGATTATAACAAAAGCTTTTGCTTGTCATAGGCAACAAATTCGCTACTGAAATTGAAGAAATTAGGGAAAATAAGGATTTGCCAACTGAGAAAGGTCCGAGGCCTAGCATAAGGCGAAGATCGAGTACGAAGGGTCCCATCGCAATTCGCAATCCCTTCAAAATTCACACCTGTATCTTTTTGGGTCAATGTTAAATTCATATAAGGACGCGTGCATGGCCGCGATGAAGAACATCCTGCTCTTTAGAAATTACCGGAATTAATGAAATTAAAAATGAAAATACGTATCTGCATCTGTCTTCGGGTAATGATTCAGCATTTGAAGCTCCCGGCGAATAAACTTTGTGACTGTTTGATATGCAAGAGGATCATTTTGTTCATCAGGGATTTCAGCACTGATGAATTATTGACATCCTCTGCACATGTGGGCTTATCATTTGCACTCACCGTGAGAAGTATATGCGCATGAGGCAATCCGCGTTTTTGGAATTCAACAACATATAACTCTGCATTATTTTAGTTGTATTAGCAAAAATTCTATAACTACAAAAAAATTAAAGAATTATAAATATAGAAAGTTACCAGCAATAAGGGTTCCAAACATTCGTTTGTCTTCAAATCACGAAATAATTTCCCATTTTTAGTCCAAAAACTCGAGCCGCAATGTCCTGGACGATCTTCAACACGCTCATGCAGAAGTAGCTCTCTAGTTATTTCAGGCCAATTCGGATTACAGGTGAAAGTGATAAAAAAAATCAGGAGGACCATTGTACGACAAATTGCAAAGGCATCCTGATAATGTTGGATCATATTGCGTGGTCCACCGTGAATGAGGAAGGCAGTATATACTTTCTTCAAACAGACGTTGCATAACATCACCGCTTGAAAAAGCCATCTTGAAGCCCTCTATACAAATCTGTACGCAAGCGTCCTGGTTACATTTGACGTAAAGAAGACGATATTGTTCAATAGCACAATATACGTCAACCATAAATTGTTGTACAACCGACCGCCTCTAGTTAAGCTATCACCACTCCTCCCTATTTGCATTCGGAATGCATAAAACTGTCTCATCGAAACTTTAACCCTTGAAGTACTCGAGGAGATTATTGGTATGTCGACTGACAACCATCTGTTCATAAGGAAATAGCAATGGATATTGGAGAGGCATATAAGCAGGATGAGTCTCATTTATCCTCTGTAAAGCACCACCGCATGTTTGTAGAATAACGTCTCTATGTCCCAATTCTCAGTACAGTCACCTACCAACAAAGCAGCGACTTCACTTGATGTTGGACGCGTATATTGTCTGCCTTTTCTTGCTTGAATGATGCGTATACGAAGATTTATATTGTTATGTTGTTCGATCAGCATATCTCGAGCACTCCCGAAAAACAGAACATAGGGATTTACATGATTGAGCATGTGTTGAAGGTCACGGAGTATATCACCATTTATGTCTGAAGTGGTCGACGATCCCATAGCATTGAAGCGATTGGAAACCTCATTATCAGTGTCGTATATATAGAGCTGAGCAAATTTAGGACCGGTACCTGGTTCGGGGAGTAATGACCCGATTCGATGGTAGTTGCTACCACCAATGCGAAACACATAAGGTCCCCTACCATCATTAACATTGTTGTCGATCTGGCCCCCATTGAAGTGAATGCAATAATGAATTGTACATTCGAATTTTGTCTTTGAAGACTGTCTGTGATAGAAGGGACTGAAGGAATGGTGGTGATACTGGAAGACTTGGTAGTCGTACTTGACCATTTCCGCAACATAAATGAAATCTTGGATTTCTCAAGCTACTATCTCGAACTTTCTCAGATACCCACATGATGCATTGCAATTCGGGCACTTTGTATTTCTATGGCCAATATCTGAGCGTTGCGAGAAAAAACATCTTCTACTTGTGGTAGAAGTTTCTACAAAGATTTGTTTTGAATTGAATTACTAAATAGTGAAAATATTGACTACGAACAAACATTTACAAATTACTAATTTTTACCAGCTTGATTGCGGGATATAATAGGCTGATATGGCAGAATGCCTCGAACGATTATTGCGAAGAATGTCATCCTGAAAGCTCGAGCTTCCCGTTGTAGTGACAATTGATGCATTCGTCTTGCTTGAATGTTATAATTTGGAGGGATATTGGATCCGCAATAACGTGCGTCCATAGTTATTTTATAGTTATTGACAATCTACGAATTAAAAGCATTAATAATTAGTAATGGAAACAAAATAATGACGAAGATATGCTAACATGTTTTTTATTAGGGAACAAATGCCTTATATGGAATGCTCATTGAAAATTATATCTTCTAGCAGAACAAAAAACTGAAAAGATAAAAAAAAGTGATAACAGTCATATTAAATGGCGTTGAAATTACCTCCAGAAGGTCGAAGACGTTTTTAAACTTTGTAGATAGTCCAGGTTGATTAATAATGCCTGCATATTTAAAGTTGAAGTGAAGTGTAATGATAATCTTTTATTGTCGAACGTATTGGTGTCGACATTACCTTTTGAAAGTCGAACACTTTTGAAAACTTTATAGATAGTCGAATTTGATTTTTAATACCTGCATAATTAGACGAACGCCGTAAGTAATCACGTAAAACATACATGGTCATATTTTTTGTACACCATAATTTGAGGGACTTATGTGGAACTTAGTGAATGCACGCACTTGTATTGTTAAATTTTAATTAAAAAGTTCAGTTTACATACACATGAAGACATCGAAGGCATGTGAATACGGTAAACAATTATATATAAATATGCCGAAATACCACAAATTACAACGTACTTACAATAGTAAACATACCTCTATATACAACCTATGCAAGCTATGACCCGGAATATGTTGCAATGCACGGACCGTTAAACGAAGAAGACATGATAATCAATTAACCTGCAGACAATCAGCGCACATGTGTGAGGAAATCAGGTTGTGTGGCGTGCAACACTTAATCAAATACAACGTAAAAATAACTTGATTAAAATAACTGAATCATGGAAATAAAAAAATCATACGGAGTTTCCGAATACGATCATCATCATATAAACTCAAACCGTTACACAAATCAAGAAGTTTATAAGAATAATTGAAAATTAGAAATCAATTAAGTACCATTTTCAGCAAAATAATTAAACCAATTTAGGTCAGAGCATGTATAGAACTCTATAACTGATTTTTTTATTTTTTTTCATTTTCAGGGAACAATGTCATCACCACGTGACATAATTGAGGAAAAAAAGATAAAGAAACATTAGAAAGGACAGATTGAACCGAAATAAGGTAATTAGACACAGAACATCATTAAAGCAACACACTTACAAATTAAAAAGCCAATTAATATGCCGAAGGACCACATATATCAAGTAAAACACCATCTTTTTGAACAACAAAGAAAGAAGCACACAAATAGTAATATCTGTAGCAGAGTGACAAACCTTAAGCGTATTGAGAAGTTCACCCCTATCTTCCGCATTCAAAGCTACAGAAACAAAAGATAAGTAATTAATCAAAGCGTTAAAGACACTTAATGAAATACAACGTAAAGCTCTGATTTTTTTTCAATTCGCAGTACCACTGGTGATCATGTGGCAATTTCGAATCTTATTATAAACTGAAATGGGAAAAAAAAAAATAGAGCGTAGATAGTAGATACAATAATTTAAGAATTATATAGACTGTTCAATAGTCACAAAGCGCACATGTTCATAGAGAACCCAGTGTGGTATGAACTTACAATATCGAGCTGAAAAGGACAGAGTTTGTAGAAGCCTTGAATCACGTGTAAAAGGAAATCCGAGGAAGTCGAGCCAAATTGCGGGATATATTACTTGATGAATAGGTCAAATATTACTTCATGAATGAGCCAATAATTTTCGTTTAATGGTCCTTAGATAGTGGGGGGTTACATGGCCCGTTTCCTTAGATAGTGGGGTGGTTTTTTTATGATTTGTTTTGTAAAATAAAGGAATCTACGGGGAAGTACAGGGGAATTTGACACAGGTGGGTCTGTTTTTTAATTCTATTTGTTTATACGTTAATTGATTTGTGGAATAAGAGACACGTGTCCTATTTACATCAAACCTACATTCTATTCTTATATAAGAATAGAACTGTAGGAGTGCTCTCATTGCGACACGTGTCAAATATAATTAATTATAATAAAAAAATATAAACAATAAAAACTACCCATTATCCCATGTTGTACAATAACTACCCACTCTAAATATATAATTTAATATTTTTACATTGAATAATAATTATATATATTTAATACCGTGCATTTGCACGGGTATAAAAACTAGTTTACTGTTAATTTAGAAGAGGACAACTTAATTACTAATTATAGTCATGCCCAATTTTAACCATAACCGGCGGTTACGACCGGCTAACCGCCAGTTAACTAACCGCCGGTTACGTTACCGAGCAGCCCGACAACCTAACCGGCCGGTTACGGGGTGGTTAGGGTTTTCCCAAACAGCCAACCGGCAGTTATTAACCGCCCGTTACGGCTATAACGGCGGTTATACCATTAAATAAAAAAAAAAATACTATTTTGACTTTACTCATAATAATAATAATAAATTATAAATACTATTTGACTTTACTCATTAATAATAAATTAATTAAATTTTTTGAAATTATGTAGTTTGTATTGTATTAAATTTTGCAACATATTTAATGATACGTTAAAATCTAAGGTTTTGTATCAAAAATAGTAAAATACGAACAAAAAATACACCGAATATTTATTAACTTTACAACGAACTTAAAAAAATTAAGAACTAAAAAGATAAATTATTTAAAGCTTAACGATCGGTTATAACCGTAACCGGCGGTTGACTAACCACAGTTAGATTAACCGGCGACGGTGGATGGCTAACCATCAACCGCTCCCGGCTAACCATCCGCTCCCATGTCTAACTAATTACAATGTCGCCACTATAGTTTTTCTTTTACTAATTAAAAATAATAAACAACTAATATTCATCGATAAATATCCGCTCCCATGTCTAACTAATTACAATGTCGCCACTATAGTTTTTCTTTTACAATAATTGAAATAATAAACAACTAAGATTTCATCGATAAATACTTTAAATTAATAATAAATTCTTAAAAATACAACAAACAATAATATTTATATTTTTTCCTGCACAACATGGGGTGTGCGAAACGTAGTACCATACATTTAGAGTTGACCTAGACGAACGGGCCAATGCGCCCATTTCAATGTTTGTGATTCCGATTACGAGGCTCCGGTTCCGAATCCTGGCATATATGTTCGGAAATCAGCATGGAACTATATGTTCCTAATGGTTCGGGGCCGACCCATTATTTATCTTTATTTTTTATTTATTAATTATTTTAATTAATGTAAATAATTTAATTAGTGTGTCTACCATTAATTGTGCCTTGAGTCTTCCGAATCAATTATACGTACTATATTAATTAGAGCTGTTTGCATTAATTAGAAAACTAATTATTTTGTGAACTTGTAATTATATACTATTTATAACAATATTATTTAATATAAGCGATTCAATTTCCGGGACGGGTCTGGAATCGGAACCGAAACCGCAGGTCCTGCGGTCATAAATCGATAATATGAACTGCTAACCATGTGCAGTTACGGTGAGGGTCGATTCCGGCTCAAATTGGCCCGTTGCCCAGGTAATAGACATGATGCTATGTTTATTTTTCACCGTATAAAAACAGGGCTTTTTACGTGGGAGTGTCGTCGTTAGAAGAGACATTCGTCCCCGAAAAATGTTGCACTTTCCGCGGAAGCTTTCCGAAACTGAGCTTCAAAACGGGTAAGATTCTATGGCAGACGTATACGCTGCCCGACAACAGCGGAAACCTGGGAGACTATGCCGGAGCTGCAGTATGGGAAGCAGCCCGTCGATCGACCCGAAGAGAATCAAGTGTACATTGCGACGGGAAATCTCTACTCAGTGCCCGAATCCGTGGCGAACTGTCAGAAACAACAGAACAATCAGACTTCTCCCCCGACCCATCCCGAGCAATGCGTGCCGCCCGAGATTCACTTCGACTCGATCTTGGCCATGGACTTGGACTCGGGAGAGATCGAGTGGTCCAGACAGCTCCGAGGGTACGATGTTTTTTTCGTAGCGTGCGGAGCTCCCAACACGCCCAATTGCCCGCCCGGGCCGAGCCCGGATGCCGATTTCGGCGAGGCACCGATGGTTCTCACCATCGTGAAAAACGGCACGCGCGTTGACATCGGCGCAGCCACACAGAAAAGCGGATTCGTCTGGGCGTTGAACCGGGACGACGGGAGCACAGTTTGGTAAACCGTAAATCTTTTTTCATCAGCTTTGCTTCTATTCCGAAGACGTTTCGTTTCTTTAAACTGGATTTGTTGGGTGTCGAGCCCGAGTCTCACATCGGAATTATTAGTAGAATTATGGACTCCTTATAACCTTCTGGCTAACTCTACCTATTTTCTAATTAGCTTTAGAGTAGAACCCGACAAGGCTTATGGACTTTTGATAGTGTTGGGCTCGAAAAAATCCCTACAGGGTTTGATAATCAGAATTCAAGCGCAGAAAGCACATCATACAAATGAGTCAGTGCATTGAACAACGATAATTTGATCATTGACCGCTGTACCTTCGCACTTTTAACTTTTCTTTCATAACCGAAATCAGCATACCAACTGCTTACATGTTCTGCAAATACTCAACTCACCGTTGTTGTAGGAGGCGGGCCGGGGGAAATTTTGGAGGTGGCACATGGGGATCGGCCACGGACAACGTAAGAATCTACACCAACATCGTCAACGACGGACGGAAGAACTTCACTCTTACACCGTCCGAGAATGTAACGACGGAGGCGGTTGGGTCGCGATGGACGCAAACACAGGCAAAATCTTGTGATCTACGGCGCTTCCTCACAACGCCATGGCGAACGGGCCCTTGACTGTGGCCAATGGCGTGCTGTTTGCGGGCTCGACTTACGGAACGGGCTTGGTCTATGCGATCGACGCTGAGTCGGGCGAGATACTCTGGTCGTACGAGACGGGCGCGTCGGTCTACGGCGGGTTTTTGGTGAGCAGAGGCTGTGCGTACGTCGGACAAGGGTACCGAGGTATTCCACTTTTCACTGCGGGGAACTCATTATCTGCATTCTGTGTACTGTAGCTTCGATTCTTGATGTTGTTTGTCGTACTTTTCAGTTGTGTGTGTGAGTTTGTTGGGATAATTAAATTCGAGATTTCTAACAATGTTAGCAATCTCTTGTTATTGTACTTACCAGACAAAAAGGGGGGCATGTTTTGATCGTAGTAAACAAGATAATACGATGATTAAACAGCTTAATAATCTGCATTAATTAAAGAAAATAATCACAATCCCATCAGACAAATCCATGTCCTAACACAGTGGAGCGATAGCGACTTCTGCTTTCTGAGGACGGCATGCACAATTATTGTTGATAATTAGTTATTGAAGGTTGGTAATAATAACCTCACCCGCCTTTTTAAGGAATAACAGTTTTGTTAGTTTGTTAGTGTCCGTAACACTACTATTTGACCACTCACTTCGTTGTCTTGTAACTTGTAAGCAAGAATAACAACGAAACCTTCATCATAGCGAAACCTATATTTGACTCTCAATAAGAATATGGAAAATTACAAGTTCGGTCAACAAAATCTATTAAGTTCGGTCAACCAAAATCTATTCTATTATATTAAGCGTGAGAAATGTGTATAAGCTGTCATTTTGGCATGTCAATTTGACAAAAAAATAATAATAAAATTAAGAAAAACACAACCAGTAACTCTATTTACTATATTAAATATACTATTTTTGTTAATTATATCTTCTAGCAGATAGTGGGGTGGTTAGCTGCGACAGAGAAGGATTTCTCACCCTTGGACTGGATAGCTGCGACAGAGACATCCCCTCGAAAGAAGTAAAGGCCACCACACTGCTCACCCGAACCAATCACCGTCCCGAAGTGCGGTCCTGGACGACACAAAATGTATTAGTAAAATTGGCAGTGCAATTCAACTGGTTTAACAACTGAAACAACGAAATGAGGCTGCATTCAGGCTGGGCACAAACAGAACATCACGCAACGTCACATGACTACTACGAACCACAACGACGGCCTTTTCAGCCATAGTAAGGGTGCCGTTAGGGAGTTGCACAGGACGGGGCTCAATGTTCTGAATATCAGTGAAGCACCCAAGAAAACCTGTCATATGGTGAGTAGCTCCACAATCAAACATCCAGTTACTAGATAAAAAGTTACCAGACGACGATTCAGTGGAGCCAGATTTTTGAGAATTCAGGTGATTGATGACAGAGGTCCATTGTTCACTAGTCAAACCCGTAATAGCCCGGTCACCATCACCAACAATGGTCGCATTGGCACGAACAAGACTGCCCGAACCAGTCGATTCACCCGAACCAGAAATGACTATCGAACCGACGTTGTTGGACTGACCAGCACCACGACCGCGACCACCTGATTTTCCACCACACTTCCATCCTTGTGGAAAACCATTCTTGGAGTAGTATCTACTTTTCTCATGACCGGTCCTATGACAGTAGCTACACAGAAGATTACGCCGTCCATCCGCTGCGCCTCGAGCGTCAACAGCTGCAGCAAAGGAAAAACCACCTCCGCCGGCGACTTGTGGCGCCTGACTTGACGCCTCCTGTGGAGCCGATAACCGCAAAGCTACGAAATGCGCCGAATTTTGTGTGACAGAATCCGCGACATGAAGATCTTGGAGACGAACGCTTTCTTCTTGAACCATTTTTGCATAGACACGATCAATAGAAGGTAACGGTTCAAGCGACAAAATAGAGGACCGGGCAGTGCCATACAATGAAGCATCCAAACCAAGCAAAACTGATGTGTTTTTGCTTCTTCTCGAATATGTTCAAACTCGAGAGGGAGGTTACATGTGCACAACCCACAACGACAAACGGGCTTCTTCTCGCAAGCCATTAACTCATCCCAGATTTTGTTGAGATTAGCATAGTACGCCGCAATCGAAAGACCGCGTTGCTTACACTCCGTAAGAGCAGCTTTCAACTGTTGGAGTTTGCTTCCATTAACAGCAGAGAAACGCTGCTTCAAGTGACGCCACAAATCACTAGACACATCCATATCAGTAACAGAGGATCGAAGAGAAGACTCAATCGTGTTCATAATCCAAGACACAATCAAAGATTGATTAACCCACCAATCTGCGAGGAGGTTATCATCATCTTGCGGCTTAACAATGGAACCATCAACAACCCAAATTTCTTTCGACTACGAAGTGCGCGCGTTATGCTACGAGCCCATTCATCATAGTTGGACTCACCTTTGAGTTGAACATGCGAGATTAAACAACCGGGGTTGTCCGCAGCCGTGACATCGTAAGGAGTGAACGACTTGCAGGTGCTATAATCCTCCACGAAAACGTTCGAAGTGAGCTGTTGTCTGCCATGGAACTGACAGCCTGAGATCAACCAACAACACCGAAAGATCGAACTATATCGAACCGAGGGTTGGCTCTGATACCATGATAAAACTTGAAGGAAAAGTTTAACCCGTAATATTGATGTAAAGAGGATGATACATATATACAGATCAAAGGAGTAATAATCTCCTTGATTGATTTCCCTATTTACTCTAATTGATATCACTATTTACTCTAATTGATATACAACAATATTTACCATATATATAAATATACGCTAACATCGAGACCTGATATACCATCCATGATGCAAGAGGAATGTGCATGATGGTGTCGGCGTACTCCTCCGGCAATATGGTAATCGGGTCTCGATCGGAAGTGTCTAATTTCATATATTATTTATTCCAACAAATTTTGACAGATATGTAAAGGGTGCATGATATTAGTTATATTGATATGAAACTGTGTTTTCTCTCATCATGTACATAGGGCCTTTTACGTCGGAGTTTCGTCGTTAGAAGAGTCGTTGCACTTTCCCCGAAAGCTTTGCCAAACTAAACATCCAAACGGGTCAAATTCTATGGCAGACGCATTGCTTCCCGACAAAGAGGAAACATGGGAGGATACGCCGGAGCTTCACTATGCGGAAGCAGCCCGTCGATCGACTTTAAGAGAAATCAAGTGTACATCGGATGGAAAATATCTATTCAGTCCCCCAATCCATAGCAAACTGTCAGAAGCAACAGAACAATCAGACTATGCCGACGCACCCAGAGCAATGTGTGCCGCCCGAGATTCACTTCGACTCCATCTTAGCCATGGACTTAGACTCGGGAGAGTTCGAGTGGTACAGACAACTCGGAGGGTACGAGTTTGGTTTGTCGCGTGCAGTGTTCCCAACACGCCCAATTGCCCGCCCGGGCCGAATCCAGACGCGGATTTCGGCGAGGCGCCAATGGTTCTTACTGTCGAGAATGACGAGAGATCGTTGCGGCCGCCCATACAAGTGGATTAGTTTTGGCGCTTAATCGAGGTAATGGGAGCATAGTCTGTTATACTGTAAGTTTTCTCGAACTCAAAATAATTTTTCTTCTTCCTTGTGAGGTTCGAAAATAGTAGGTATAACGACCCTACTTCCTAAATACGTATATTGGCGGGTTTACGCAGCGTAAGCAGCGGAAAGCCCATTTAATAAAAACTTTTTAAAACATAATAATAACATGTACTGGGCTGAACCCAAAAATCTAAACCCGAAAGTATGAAATTGTTTTACAACACACACATTTATAATTTAGACCGAAGCCCAATTATTAAAGTATGAAACACAAATTGAGAATACTCCACACTCTACAGGTCGCGTCCCCATGTACTGCCCGCACTCAAAAGTCCGTGGAGTCACCGCCATCAGCCGCCTCACCTACATACGTAAACCCTGAGCTTTTTCCCACTAGATGAAATCATGCAATGCAAATGCTCTCACAGCCCAATCCCGACTTATCTCACGAATATACACATTCGACTCTTTTCTCATATCCCATTTTATCACATCACATCAGGGCCCGAGGCTTAGGAGCTAAAGGCAACACGCGCGCAGGGGTCCGTAGCTCGGGAGGCCCCACTCCCTCCATATAAGTACGCCTTAGTCCTAACCTCACTCATACAACTCGTCGACTATCACTCGGTCAATCTACTTATTGATTATCATTCTTGTCTTCATGCACCAAATGAGGTGTATTATTTGAGGAGCCTTTGTTTTATTCCATAAATTAGGTAATGGTGATTATATGATGATGAGCTCTCCCAACGTGGCCTCCCTCTCTTTTTCTTTATCTTATGGGTTGTAAAATTTGTCCCAAAGCAATGAGGTGTATCAGGGTCCTTATCTTGTCCTTATGTAACCAATGAGGTGTATTAGTTGCATTAATCGGTAAGCATTTTTTATTTTATTATACCAACCAACTTATCAATTCCATCTCTCTTCGTTTTTTATGTCCTTTATTTTATTTATTTATTATTATTATTATTATTATTATATATTTATTTATTTATTTATTTGGGCTGTCATTTCTTATTTTCGGCCCATTTAAATTTTATTAAAGTAGCAAACTTCCAACCTTTTATTTTGGGCCGTTATTTTCTTCATTTGGCCCATAAACAAATTTTTGGTCCATTTAAATTTTTTGCGCCCAATTGTAAATTTGGGCTCGATTCGAAAAGAAATTGTTTTTTTTGTTCGAAAGTCGATTTCGTACATTTTGAATATTATTGAAGTAATCCGTATAAATTTTGTGGGTATTACAGTAGGTGTTGAAATCTACATTATAAGTTAAAATGTGATACAGTCCCTTCAAGTTTAAGCTTTTAGGTGAAATAGTCATTCAACATAATATCAGGCTCAGGCCCTAAAGATCATGAATATGAATCCTCACGACACGACCTTAAGAAATTGCACGGCTAAGGCTAGATAATATAAGAATCAACCTACACGTGGGGGTCGTGTTGAAATATAATAGATAATAGATTAAAATGGGTTGCACTTTCTCCAAGCTTAAGCTTTTAGATGAAAATAGCCAATCAACATGGTATTAGAGATCAGACCCTAAAGTTTATTGGTACAAATCCTCACGATAACCCATTTTATAAGAAAATACTTTCTAACACTAGACAGTAAAGATATTAGCTATAGGTGCGGGGGCATATTGGAACTATAATAATATGAAAGTGAAAATGTTATACTCACCATTCAAAATTTAAGCTTTAAAGCGAAAAGTGATCATTCAAGAGTAGGGAGCTCATTTTTTTCGGCTTTGTACACAGGAGGCAGGGGCCGAGGGCACGTTTGGTGGAGGCACTTGGGGATCGGCCACAGACAATAGAAGGATCTACACCAACATTGCCAACGATAGAAGAAAGAACTTCACTCTTACGCCGTCTGAGAATGCACGAGGTGTAGACGTGTTTTACGGTTACGGTTACGGTTCACGGTTATGAACCGCCGGTTTACAGTTAATAAAAACGTTTAACCGTAACCCAACCGTGGTAATCACGGTTACGGTTACGGTTTTGAAACAGCCAAGCCGGTTACGGTTTTGAACCGCCGGTTTACGATTTTTTTTCTAAATCGTTTTTAGTATTTTCTTTCTTTTATAATAATTAAATATACAGTAAAAAACTTTAATATTTTTATATAAAATGTCAACAAAAAATTCCATTCCAAGTTAGAATTTATATAATAAACTTCAACATTTGAAAAATAAAGTATACCTTAAATATTAAAACAATATTATGATTAACATTCATTCTTCGATTATAAAATCTTTGAACGAACATTCGCCGTAAGCATTAGTTCTAAACATCATGTTTATCACTCAATATTCGTCTACGTTTTCTAAAGTTAATTATATGATATTTGACAAAATAAAAATTAAATATGGTGAATAAATTATCATTGGATATTATGATAAGAGCAATAAAATTATATATTTAATTATTAATTAAAAGACGGTTAACCGCCGGTTATAACGGCCGGTTTACGGTTAGGAAAATGAAGAACCGTAACCGAACCTTCATAATTTACGGTCCGGTACGGTTTGAACCGTAACCGTTGACCACGGTAAACGAACCGTTGACCGACGGTTCATTTACGGTTTGGTTACGGTTTTTCAAACCGCCTGAACCCTCTAACGAGGTGGAGCAGGTCGCCATGGATGCCAACACGGGCCAAATCTTGTGGTCCACGGCGGCTCCTCACGAGGCCACGACGAAAAGGCCCGTGACCGTGGCCAACAGCGTGATATGCAACCGATGCTTTGGTCGACTTACGAAAAGGGGCCGGTCTATGCGACCGATGCTTCTTCGGGGGGATACTTTGTCGTATGTGTTGTTAACTTTGATGAAAGACACAGAAATAAATTCGAGAGGCGCGATACGCTGCCCTAAGAAGTTGTTCCACGGCGAATGACAACTTCCAGGGTCAACTCGATCTTCAACAATGTTGGAGCAGGAAGAAAAGATATAGATAGTGAAGCTATCAAATTCCACACTCGATGTCAAAGATCAACCCACTGTTTATGGGGTTAGACTCAAGCAACGTATGTATAGTTTAATGTGAATTCCTAAGGTCATCTAGTGATTATTAATCAACCTTTACAAGAACCTCAATGAATATGGACATAACTATACATAAGGTATTTTGCCAACAAATCTTATTTAAACGTAAGATAAGAACCATAATAAATTTATTATTTTATCTTGGCATATCAATCGTTGCAACTTGCATCCACACAATAGAGATTGCATGCCTAATATTATATATTAAGCATGCACTGTTTTGCTATATACTTTGCCTATTTAATTTAAATGTTGTTGATGACTGAATATAATAGTTCAACAGTATGAGACGGGCGCGACGGTGTACGGCGGGTTTGGGTGAGCTAAGGCTGCGCTTACGTCGGGCAAGGGTATCGGACTATTCCACCGTTCACGGGACGGGTTGCATTGTACCGTACAACGAAAATTGCATTGAAAGCTCTTTGGATTAGGTAACAAAGAATAATATACCTATATATATGTTCAATCATATACATCAAACTTATAAATACATATATATGGAGTAATAATAATGAGGATTACAAAACCAAAAAAAAGATCGATAACATCATAAAGATTGAGAATTGAGATCTTAAATCATCTAGCACGGTTGCCCTACCTTACAACCTAACGCGCCAGTGAACATAGTCATCTCGGCCACGTGGCTCGCCGGGTAAGCTTGTACCTTGTCGTACTTCTCGGGATGCTTGCTCGTGTACTTCGGGTCACCGGACTGCACGAAAAACGCGCCTCTCAAGAACATGTCTCCCTCTGATCTCCACGTCACTGCTTCCACACCGATTCTGGCGTGTATTCCCTCTTCGTCACCTACACAATTGATAAAGCTCGTCGTTCTTTAACATAAGTATTAGTAATCGAGGGGTCCTTCCTAAAACCCAATTGGTGATAGGAGGATAAATCCTCTTATATATATCGCGGCTCGATGGCTTATATTATTCGCGTGGGACAGAGGTCAACTCAAATCTCAATAATAATTGGAATCAATGGTGTATGTAGGGGGGAGGACGGACCTCCTTCGCGTAGGGATTCTCGGCGTCGTGGGGGCCACGAATCGATTTCCCTGGCTTATGATCGTAGGGTTTGGCTCCCGCCGATGGCGTACATGTTCCAATGGGTGTAGTCGTTGTTGACCACGTGGAAGTAGCCCCACCTGCACCTCGCATCCTCTGTACCATCCTCCTGCCGAAGTGGTTGAAAGCCACGGTTACCTGCATTTTAGCATCCTGGGAATGGGCGTCGTTCGCACCGAAGAGCATTGCCTGGATATGTATAATTAGATATCATTGTCTAGTGAAATCGAAGGCTTCATTCTAACATCAATCTAGTATTGAGTGAAACAACCTATTTGAATACTTCTGATGTGGGACAAATAATCTCAACAACTCAACCTGTGGCGTATAATAGATGCATGACGCGTCGAAAATGGGTGATGTAGAGCCAAAACTAACACGAATAGCATGCACGTCAACTCGCTCTAATACTATATAGAAGCTGGAATCTTTCACATGTTGAAAATATTATGAATAAAATTAAGATATAATGCGCTGTCTACATGCTTGGACTATTAGGTGAAGTGATAATCTAGTTATTAGAGCTAATGTCAAGAAATGATGAGTATTAAGGATAGAAAGAAAAAAATGCAAGTACTAAAGAAACCAGAATCTAACATAATGGGCATGCGTAAAAAATAAAATATATTAGATTGTATGAAACCTTAACCATTTAGGTGAAGATATCATTTAACACATATATTCGACTAGGATTGATGTAATTTCGCAGTGCGGCACAATAAAATACCTACCTCGTCGTGATCCGTGAAATGACTGTTGGAAATAGTGATCCCCGTCGAGCCCATAATAGCATCTATAAGCCCGTCACTGCACTGTGTCATGGACACGTGGTCGATCCACACGTCCTGGGCCCCGAAGATCGATATCCCGTCCCCGTCGCTCTGCGTCCTGAGCCCGAAGTGGTCAACCGAGTCGCGGATCATCCCTCCATTTCCCCTCACGATGTGGGTGATCCTAAGCCCGTGGATGATAACATTCCTCACGAACTGTATCGTGATTCCCGCCCCGTAGGCGATCACGACCCTCTGCACCCCTCGGCCATCGATCGTCTTGTCTCCCTCCATGATGAGCTCTTGTTGGAGCTTGATGAGCATGCTGCGCTGGAACGTGATCCAGAGGGGCTCCTTCTGGATCACGGCATGGCGCAGGGTTCCGGGCTTAGGGTTCAGAACGTCGTTGTCCGACGAATCGGTGACGACGTACATCTTTCCATTTTTGCCACCCGTGGTTTTGTAACCGAAGCCCAGGACGCAGTCGGCTAGCCTGAAGCGGTTCTGGGCCCAGTTGGGCTGGCACCTCCAGCATCGGTCGATGGGTTCGTGGCCTGGCATGAACCGTTATAGCCTTTGCTCAAGAGTTGTCTCCTTGTAGTGTTGCCTATGTTCGATACTTCTTTCAAGCTCCTGCGTGTGAAATGTGAAATTTGTAATTAAAATCTGAAATGGTCCTTTTAAGCTCAAACTTCCAGGTGAATGTTTATCTAACTTTGGTGTTAAGCTCCGACCAAGAAGTCCTGGTTGAATCCTCAAAACCACACATAAAAAGAAAATGCCCCAAGTAGAAAAAAGTTCTGAATAAGATATTATATGCTTGGTTTAAGTGTAAGCTTTTAGGTAAACTGGTCATATAGCAATTATACCATGAGTATGAGGAAAATGAAACATCTATCTATTAAGCGTGATTGGCTTATAATAACTGCATTCCAATTGGCTGGTATGACATGGGACAATTACCATTTACCCTATATTTTTTAAATTTTATTATAATATTAAATTTACACATAAATCTATGTGCATGGCAACGATATGTAATTAAAATTGAATTTATTATTTCATCTATTAAATATATTAAAATATAAAATAATTTCATATATCATAGGTACATACAACCGTAAAATACTATTAATATATATGTACATATTTCACCTTTGGACATGCAAATTCAAGTGGCTCACGATCTTTTCGGGCTCGGCTCGTAAGACTCGAGGGTCCTATTCCAGGCCTCGCTGCACGGTTGCGCAGTAGTCATCGAACCCTCCGAAGATATCAGCTTTAATGCTCGGAAAAATCGTGGAGAGAGCGAAGAAAAGGACGACCAATGAGCGCGCCGTTCTTTGCGTCATTTTTTTGGCGTCTATTCGATCCTTTTTTTACGGGTTCGAGGCAGGTCTAGCTAAATCGTCGTTCATTTGTGTGTTTTCAGACCGTCGCTCAACCAACCGCGCAAGAATTTCACCGGGGCTTCTTACGTTTCTTATACACGGAGGTGATAAGAAACAAAGAAGCTGCGTTTTCAAAAAGTTTTGTTATTTTCCTATGTTGTAATGAAATTGTGGGTACTAAATATAAGGATAAAGGATACCTGGGCAGGTTCGAAGATGTAGGCAGGCCATTTGATCTCATCGGTTCTCATTCTTGCTTCGTTGACTGAACGGTTGTAATATTGTTTTATTGCTTTAAATGGTGTAGGATTATCTCTTTAATTAGGGTCCCTTTGACCCTTTCTGTCTTAAATTGTTGGCGCGGATCTCTTTGCTTGTATATTATGGGGTTTTTATTATATTTGACCGATCAAAAATAAGGGGTGTTAATACATAATCACTTATTTGGATAAAAACTTGTAATTTAGTACCGTGTCAGGATTTTTTATATGTAGGTACCTAACAGAATAAATATTTTGCATATAGGTACCCGATCCGAAGTATATCATGCAACACATTTGGGTACCTTATATCAAGGCATTTGGGTACCCTATATAACAAAAATGGTACGACGTATGCTATATTTAGGTACACCCTATGTAACACAGCCGTAGGTATCAGTATGCTATATTTAGGTACCCTATATCAACGTGTTATGGTACGCAATGCACTCAGAGGAAGGTACGGCATGACTAAATAGACTGGTAAAAAATTAAATCGGTACTTATCTGTAAAATTTTCTGACATGGGTACCTATGTGTAAAATTTTATCCAATGGGTATTTTCTATAGATTCACCTCAAATATCACTACTTTTTGTTATTCTCTCGTTCAAAATATTATTTATTTCAAGTAAAAAAAAAACGCTATATGCATAAACTCGTCCATAGGTCACGCGTTCATATGTAAGTCTTGAATTGTTACTTCTTGTAACACATTACGGACAATCATTTTCAAAACCTACTATTTAAATAGTTATTTCGTACATTGATACACTATTATCCTTTGTTTTTTCCTTGACGGACACACTGATTATAATATACTCTGAACTGAACAAATTTTAACTTACTTTTAGTTATGTCAGCTTCCTACACTGCTATTAAATTCAGTCATGATGGAATTTGAACCTCATTTAAAAATGATCACTAACTTCCTAAGGAACTAACCCTCCAATATGTGTTTTTCGTCCTTAGTTCACATAAACATCGATAATAAAGGGGATCAAATGGAAGTTAACCCGTGGCCTACCTTAATTAAGGAGCGTCTTAATTTCAAACACATGGCTGAGAATATGTTATTCCTTTCTTGTGAAGGAAAAAATTAACAACCTACGTTATGGCCTATAAGAACTGTTCTACGCGTTACTACTACCAGTACACTAATTACAAGGTATCTTGTTTATCTTTTTTTCATGCTATATTCTTCTGTTGTACTATTAATAATCACTTCATGCGTGGCTTTCCATGCCACGAAATGCAATGCTGCTTTTTCTTGATGGCAAAGAACAGAACCCATATTAGAATGACTAGTGAGTAAAAATACTAACGAAGAGGGCAAAAAATAAATAAATGCTATATTACACAAATAGCAGATAAAACGAACTGCCACTGAATGTTCTCTTCTCTTACAAGACAAGAGCCAAGAACAGACATGAACTTCGGCAAAGCTGGAGAAAGCAAAAGCTCAAAAAACAATAAATGCTTAGGCATTTATGGCAAAACCATCCCACTTTAGATAGCAATCCAACGCCGCACTTATTCTCAATCTTTTGACTTTTATGGCAAAATTCCCCTCTCTTTTCTCACTACTCAAACATCCCATATTGTCTTACTTCTGTTGCACTGCATGTCTGCATGCAAATTTCTTCATCCTCCCAACTAAATACGACAAACTAACCCTATAAATACCAACGATTCTCAAGAAAATCGACACAAATACACAGAGTGGGAGAGCAATCGAAACGTGGCGCTGACTGTTGTGCGATTAAAGATTAGAGTTGCACCCTAACCATAAGTTATAGCTTTTGGTGCAGCGCCATGATAAGCCCGTCGAAAGTCGCAGACGTCATCTACGCAATAATCCCCTTATACGCCGCATTAATCACGGGCTACCTTTCCCTCAAGCCGTGGAAGCTCTTCTCGCCCGAGCAATGCTCGGGAATCAACAAGTTTGTCTCGAAGGTCTCCGTTCCCCTCTTATCCTTCCAAGTGATCTCTGAGACCAATCCTTACAAGATGAACGTAAGGCTCGTCCTCGCCGATTCCCTTCAGAAGGTCGTCGCGGTGATATCCTCGCGGCGATCCTCGGGAATTTCGAGGATGTCTAAAAGAAGCCTTGGTTGGATCGTAACGGGTTTTTCCGTTTCGACGCTCCCCAACACGCTGATCGTCGGAATCCCGTTGGTTAGGGCGATGTACGGAGGGGACGAGGCGGAGGACTACTTAGCGCAGATCGTTGTGCTTCAGAGCTTAGTTTGGTACAATTTTCTGCTGATTCTGTTCGAAATCGGCACCGCGAGGGGCGTTTTTGGAATGGCGTGAACTCGGCGGCGCCAGGTATGATATTACCGTATTACGTGTTGACCGATCACATCAGTTAAAAGCTTGAGCTTGTTGGGAGAGTATCCCTTTTTTTTCAATTATAAGTATTATATTTCAAAAATGCCTCCTCATGCTGGGCTGACTTATTGTAACGTGTAATTTCTTTAAGGGTGAGTTTGCTATGCGGATCGACCGGAAAAAAAAAAAAGGAAAATGTAACGATACGCATCGGATCATTGTAAATTACGCTTTGCGTGTCGTACTATGACACATTTCTTTTGTTTCTGCGTTGAATGCCACATACCAAACGCACCCTAAATGAGTGGCCGTGGAGATTTGTACGCTGAACCCCAACCCCAATACCATTTTTGTATGACCACTTCACTTAGAAGGTTAAGCTCGTAAGAAATGTATCATTGTTTTTCAACTATGTGTATATATTTCCAACACTATGTTCCGAAAGAATACGAGGATTTAAGTGTCATCGCGTGTACAAAAACTCGAAAAAAAAACTCATTGAAGGACGCGGGAGGCTCGGGGGAGGTCGAACAAGAAGACGAAGATCATATCGGCGGCGGAAGAGTGAAGAAAGGCGTAAGGCCATTCTTTGGACCGTGGGGAAGAAGCTGGTTGGAAATCCCAACACTTATGCCACTTTTGCCGGTCTAGCGTGGGGGAGCATATGCTTCAGGTGAGTCATTATACTGTGCTTTTTCGGGTGTAACTTCTCGCAAAGAATCGAACGGCTTGGAATATTGCAGGTGGGACGTGAAGATGCCTAAACCGATCGAAGGTTCGATCAAGATTATGTCCGACGGAGGTCTCGGAATGGCAATGTTCAGCTTAGGTATCGTTTTTCACTCTAAAACTGTTGCACCACCTTTTTTGCATGCATGAAAGGTTGAGAGATGCTAAAACTTAGTTTCTTCAATTCTATAAAATTTGGTCCGCCTTTTTCATCGTCTAACTTGCTCATGTATAAAGCAGCGTTACAACTTTCAGGAAAACTTTCAGCCGTACAAATTATAGGACGAATATTTTAATTATCCCTAAATACTCGACTAGTTTGGACATGACCAAGCCTCGATACAAATTTTTTTGTCAAATTTATAGCATCCAACATACAATGCCTTTTCAGTGATTTTCTTTCTCAGGCCTCTTATGGCATCTCAAGCCAAATTTCATAGCCTGCGGCGCCAAGAAACACTAATGGCCATCGCCATGAAGTTTCTCGTAGCCCAACTCTCATGGCCGCCGCCTCAATACTGCTCGGATTAAGGGGAACACTGCTCAAAGTGGCTATGTTCAGGTAACACAACATAGCTATAGAAATGTAATCCACCAAATTTAAAATTCGACACAAATATATGTAATAACGTTGGAAAGCAATAATTGTCTCTTTTGAGAGCAATCGAACCGTGGCATTGACTGTTGTGCGTGTTTAAGATTAGAGTTGCACCCCACACCATCAGTTATAGTTTTTGGCGCAGCGGTAAGCACTTGATCCTAAGAAAATCCTTATGTTTGTTTCATGCAACAAATTTTTTTTTCAGGCAGCTCTGCCTCAAGGAATAGTTCCTTTTGTATTTGCCAAGGAGAGTATAACGGCATGCGGACATATTGAGCACAGGGTATTATTTTATTTCATGCATATCATATCCTCTCTATAGATATAATATAATCATATATGGTTTCAACGTTTTCACTTTAATGTAGGGTTATTGTTGGTATGCTGCTCGCAATTCCAGTTGGGCTTGCATACTACTTTCTCCTGGCTTTGTAACGATAGAAGAAAAGTTCAATTTCCTCATTATTTTGGGAGAAAAATTTTTGGCCCCGATGTTTACCCTATGGGCGCCTTTAGTCCCCGATGTTTTTCACTTGCCAATTTAGTCCTTCATGTTTCTAATTTGAAACCCAAATTGGTCAATCCGTTAATTTAGACGGAATTGGTCAGTTAGCGACGGAATTTGCGACGAAATTTCCGTCGCTAAATGAAAAAAAGTAAAAAAAATGACAAATTAAACATAAAAAATGAGAAAAAATTCCAAAAAAAGGAAAAAAAAAAATCAAAAATAGAGTAAAATTAAAAGAAAAGAGAATATTATTATAAAGTAAATAGAAATTTTACTGGTCGCTTACATCAGTTAGAAGAGTTTGGAGTATTTGTCAAATTCATGCTTACATGAGAACGTGGAAGTCGCTTAGTTTATACAAACTTGACAGACTGGTCGAAGAAAATTACAATGCTGGTAATGAAGGGGAAGTGGATGGGATTTTAGTGAGTTAGTTATGAATTGATGATGAGATTAATAAAGTTTTGAATTGCTACGATTTCATATAAAGTCAATTAAGCTGGATTTCAGATTAGCAAGCTGAGGAATTTCGCATGGTAGTAGTATACTTGGTGTTATCAGTCTTTTTTCTGTGCTGTAAAACTTTCTTGGTGCAGTGTACCTATTAACTCCACAAACCACACATAATTATGAATATGATATGATTAATTTAAATTACTTGTAGATATTTAAGAACCGTGCATTGCACAGGCAAAAAACTAGTAGTGGGTAGTTTTAAAATTACTGCAGCATTCTAAGTCACATAGATCTCTATAATTACTAGTTTTTTACCCGTGCAAGCTTTAATTATCAGTAATTATATGTTAGTAATATTATTAAATTTGTGTTGTTGGTGGGTAATATATTGTGGAATTAACATGTAGTAATGCAGATTTTTAGGGTTATTATTATTTAATTTATGTTTTAAGTTAAGGGAGACAAGTCAGCAAGGCATATGATAACAGTTACATTTCTATAAGGCCATCTCCAACCGAACAATCCATTCTCAACTCAAACGCAATCCCAGACTCAAAATGCAGTAATTTTTCCCAACCATTAAACTCATTAGCAAACTGAAAAGAATATTCTCGGAATACTCACCTGCACACCAACTTTAATAATTTTTCAATATATCCACATATTATACAGCTTAGAAATTAGACCATAATATTATTCTCCCAAGGCGAGTATATAAAAAAACTATACGTAATAATAACGCGAACTACATGAATATCCTTTTTGTTTGTCATTAAAGTGATCGACATAAAACTGAAGGACGATTTATACAGTCAACCGTTGAGCCTCATTTGCATATGAAAAATTGCAGTCTTGACTAGCACGAAAATGAACACTAGTGCAATTGACTAGAAATAAGAATGTACGAAACTAGGGGTGTGCGTGGTGCGGTTCTCGTGGTTTTCGGCCAATTCCGCACCAAACCACTATATGCCCGAGAAAACAATTCTCAGACCGCGGTTTTGAAAAATAAAACCACACGTACGGTTTCGAGCGGTTTGATGCGGTTGGCGTGCGGTTTTGCGGTTTTTTTTAAACCGAAGAAAGAAATATTTATATTTTATCAATGAAAAAATAGTTTTTAAAAGCGTTAGTCGCAAAAAAGGTGATGAGACATCGCCTTGCATCAGAACAAGGCGCAAGTCGAGGTATTTGCCTCATATATTGTGTGGCGACCTTCACTTTCTAACACTAATTGTGGCGGATTTTCGCAACGTAAGTCGCTGAAGACCCGTCTAATAAAAACTTTTTCAAAATAATCTCTTACACCTAACGTCATCTACATCGTCATAGACTTACATGGACCTAGCCCCAAAATGACAAAATATCAAAATCCTAACGTCGCTCCACAGGTCGCATCCATATACAGCCCTGCCCTCAAAAGTCCGTGGAGCACCGCCGTCAGCCCACCTCAGTCGCGACGCGTATCAGCGCCGGGCTCGATACCTACAACACATAAACCCTGAGCTATTTGCTCAGTAGGTAAAAATGCGTGAATGCAACGTACGCTCGACACCCATCCTATACACCTCACAGATGCACGCTCGACTCGTCTCCACTCATCTCAACACTAACCCATCTCAACCCTCCACACGACTCGTCACTACATGTATTCGGGTATCCGACTTAGGTCTCTCGCGTTAGAGTGTGTAGGCTCCTCAGGTCTCTCTCGTAGAGTCGCCTATTCCCGGATATATGTAATACATAAAACTAGAAGTTCATACTCGGTCGGGCCCACTCAGGTCTCTAAGGTCTCTCTCTTTAGAGTGGTAAGTATTAGAGTTTTTCCCTCTCTGCCACGTAATAATCTATCGCTCGAGCGGCCAATCAGGTATTCCGCGTTAGAGTGGCGCTCACTCGCTAATTTATAATTCTACACCACTCGGACGACATCCCATACGTTACCGTTCCGCATGGTACTCAACCCCCTCGTACTGACGTGGAATGCATGTACAATGCACATAATATTCGGATAACGTGCAACAGGTATGCATATGACGTGCAATAATTATAACCCACATAAAATACGTAATTCGTCAAGTCACATTATTCACTGAATTTGCATAATCACATAATCACATAAATTACAAGTTTCAAATATGTACACATACATACACATTAAACGGGTTACGTGTCATAGATGAAAAATCACCTAACTGTCCTCCTGATATAGCTAGTCATGGTATCTGATGGAATACCTAAACCTCAGATCTCTTACTCCCGTGTTTGTGCTGGTTAAATTAAATTCTTAAGCTTGACTTAGTCTTCCGTAAGTTCTTCCTTGCCTATGCTCTCTGTTCTTCCCTGATTGTCGTTGCCTTTTGACACGATCAAATACTAGCAAGTGTACTAGGTCGTGCAAGTAGTAAAACGGATGAAGTCCGAGTATCGATCCACGAAGACAGCTCGATTAATTCTAAGAAAATATTCCTAATTCTAACTTAAACTAACGGAAATTTTATAGTTTTTGATGATATTTGATAAAAGAGATAAACACGAATAATAAAATAAACGCAAATAAAATAGGTGAGGATAGAGCAGTTAACGATGAACGTGATCAAGACACATGCTCGGCACGAAATATTCCTACATCTTCATGCAATATCATCTATCTAATCAACATGAATCAAGTCAAGGTGGAATTTCCTAATATATGTGCTACCCGTTATTCACGTAACTAGCAACCCTACGTATATAGAGAACCAATCAACTATATGGCTATATGACTGTAGTTCCTGTACGTGCATTCGATCTTTGAAATTCCCCGAGTTTAGACGCTTTCGGCGCCTAAGGTCTCGGAAACCACACATACGAAACCAAATTCATCTCTGGTTGGTTTTACGTAGTGGTATTTAATGTTTTGTTCTAATCGGTTTAATCACTTAGTCCGTCTCATAAACCAATCAATAATCATACGCATGGAGGTCAATCACACGTACGCATATGAAGCACAACAAAGAATACATAATGAAATCATATGATTAAATAAAATAATAATTGCATTAATACGTAGTCATAATTCGGCCTCCCACGGTCTAATCATAAAAGAAATTAAGCTAGCATATTAATATCGAAGACGACAAAGAATCAAAAGAAAACATTGTCGAAAACGAAATATTAAAAGGTAAGAAATTCGCCCTTTCGGTGCTCGACTTGTCTCGGCTCTTCGCGTCGAAACTCCTCGCAGCTTGCTTTTTTATTTTCAGCCGTCGATCGATTGCTCCCTCTTATTATTATTCGCTGCTTTTATTTTTAGCCCCCCGTTTTAATTCACAGACCTCCTTTATATACAAATAAAGTTAGCCGACTTAAAGCAACTCCATCCTATATTCCATCGATTATCCGAATCTCTTGGCTGCTATATTTGACTAGCTGCTATATTTGACTTTTTATTCGTTAAAGCTCTGTATATGAGTATTCAAATGTGGATACTCGGTCGAGCTCTTTCCTTGCATGTGTGTATTTGAACTTTGAACGAGAGCAAATCGATGATGTGGATAGTTGACCCTTTTCCCCTTTTTTCAATGCTTTTAGTCACGTGCCTTAATCTTCAAAGCCACATCAGCCACCAACCAACAGCACTAATCTTCAATATATTAAAATAATCATAGGCATTAGTAGTAAATGATAGACAAATAATCATATATTGCTGCTATTATTGAATTAATGCCAAATATAAAATACACCTTTAAACTTAGAATATTCAATGATGTTCGATAATTAATCAACTGATAAAATGTTCTAACGGATATAAAAGTAACGTAATATCCTAACTTATCAACAACCTCCAAACTAGCTTTGATCGTCCTTGATCATGAAAGCGGAATAAAAACTAAATCAAGTTAGGATTATAAAACATCAACCAATGAAATTCTCCTTTCTCATCTCAGAAAACATAAAAGCATATAAACTCGAGATAGTCATCAACTAATGAACGATCTAGTCAAAACACGAGGCATGAGGTAATAAGTCGCAATCTTATCATATCATGAAAGACATTTCTAGAATTATACTACGCGTCAATCCACAACTCTCACAAGGATCGCTCACGTCACTCGATGTGTTTTCAAAGAGATCTGTATAAAGACGCTCAAATCACGACATGAAAAGATATTACTCTATGCTTGCAAATATATCACACCATAGTCACATAGTAGAAGTCATGAACGAATCAAGGGTCTTTCATCAGAGTTGTAACGGGCTCGGGTTTTGAAAGGTGCGTCATATAGGAAAGTGAGCTAAAAGTATCAAACGTGTCAATCCTCGAATCGCTCTTCTCACTTATTTCGCTCTTTCGAACGGCGTGCCTATTTTTCAATCGACTCGTCATCTTTCCTTATCTAGCTCTTCTCGCTCGCTTTTTTTTTCGCTTTTTTTTTCGACTTTTCTTTTTTTTCTCTTTTTTTCTTCGAACCAGCCCCTCCTATATCGTTTTTTCTTTACGTCTTATTGAAGGGAGATGTTTCTAGTCCGCTGCAATATTACGACGAGAGATCTATATCATAGGACGAGTTCATAACTAACATGCATCGACGATTAGCTCATTCTCAACCAGCAAGTCACTATTCACGATATCGATATATTAACACGTTGATGAGGGGTCGTAAGGCTAATTTGAGGCAATTAGGCTAAATATCTGGGCTCCAAATCAACAAGTAAGTCAAATAAGGCTCAAAGGGGCTCACTAAGTGGTAAATACGTAAGGTAGGGAAATATTTAGGCCAATGACTCAATCCTAGTGCTCTTCTCATTTTCGCCACACAAAAATCCAATAGTAACGATTGACATGCATAACAGAGCAAGTTCGAAAATATTCAGTCCATGAGTGTCACACAAGAATATACACCGAGCATAATGAGTCGCTCTGAATTAATCTCTGAAGGCTCAAAAACTCACATATATATAGCTGGGTTTGTGCTTCATGATACGCAATACTCTCCTAAAGCAGTCATATGCCAAATAATCATGCTAATATCACGACAATGCAACATGTGAGACCATCACACTCAATTCATCGAATCATATCACGACACGGTAAAATTTTAAAATTTTCATCATTGCCACAAGAGATTCCACAGATGAAGTTCAATCGGCAACCTTCATCAGTTATACCCACTAAAAAGACCAAAATAGATCGACACTTAAACATGTAAGCATATAAATCTAGCATGTGTCGCATCCCACCCCCAAACTACATAGCACATTGTCCTAATGTGTAAACTAAAAGCAAAGAGAGAGTGAAGTGACACTGCCCTGAACGTTATGTTGATCGATGTAGAAGACTTGGTTTATCTGCAGTGAACAAGCAACATCCCGAACGGGCAACCCCCAAACTAGTTATGAGCCTGCGAGAAAATGTAACTAGGCGGCACCGTGAGAGCGAAATTTTTTAGAAAAAAATGAAATAGGTAAATAGGACCTAAATATAAAATAATATATATCGATAGGCCTTGGTTGCCTCCCAAGAAGCGCTGCTTTTAAAGTCGTTAGCTCGACTCACAAACTGCTCATTCTGGTGAATGACAGAGGTTGATCGAGTCTTCTTTCCAAACATCTCGATCGTTGTACACCTTGGGTTCCCCTCTTCCCGGCGAAAGTGTCTGTATCGTTGCATAGGGTTGAGGGTTCTCCTTTTTCCGCCATACATAGATGCCACCCTCTGTGTAATCTTTCAGACGACGCTTCTTTTTTTCTCGGTGGAACCACCTTCTTGTTGGATTTAGAACCATTGCTCTTTTTAGTCCACGGCATCCACCTGTTATAGTTCAGCACAGAAGAGACTAGGTTATGGTTAGATTTAGATGTGTTCCCATTTGGCGCATCTACTCGAGCACCAGCCTTCGTGTTCTGGCGGTCCTTCAGCTTGCTGATATTCTCTCCAGACAAGTTGTACCTGAAAGACTCAGAACACTTAAAAGCACAAGGTTCAAAGATATCAATAAAGGAACAAGATTTATCAGTAGGGCGTTTCATAGATTTGTAAACATCGAATTCCACTTTCTCGTCCCCACTTGCAAAATAAGTTTACCATTACCGACATCAATGACAGCTCTTGCCGTGTTTAGGAACCGACGTCCAAGTATCAATGGGAGGTTATCATCTTCTTCCATATCCAATATGATGAAATCAGCCGGAAGTAATGCTCTCCTACTTTCCCAATACGTCTTCTTCCTCGTGGATACGTGATTGATCTATCGGCGAGCTGAAGGATAGTCGATGTGGGTGTCGGCTCGCCAAGTTCCAATTTCCTAAATAATGAAAATGGCATTAAATTAATACTCGCACCAAGATCGCATAACACGTTATTAAATGTAAGAGATCCAATAGAACAAGGAAACTCCCTCGATCCTTAAGCTTCGTGGAAGCTTCTTCTGTAATACGGCTTAACATTCTTCGGTGAGAGTGATCGCTCCGTATTCTTCTAACTTATTTCTCTTGAATAGTAGCTCCTTCAGGCATTTGGCGTACTTTGGCATCTGCAACAAAGCCTCAATAAAAGGGATATTAACTTCAAGTTTTCTAAATATTAATAAAACGATCAAAATATTTATGATTCTTCCCTTTACGTAAAGCCGCTGGATATGGAGGTCGGATTTTTATCGGTGGGAGTGGGTTGACCTTCTTTACCTCCAAGAATGAATTGGCTCGTCCTCGACTTTTTCGGCCTGCTTGTCCTTTTCAAGGTCATGAACGTAGTGTTTATGGCCGTGAACTCGCACTGACCGGATGTCTCCGTCTCGTTTGCTTTCTCCACCTTCTGGTCTCTTGGAACGATTCAAGCTTCTTTCCATTTCTTAATTCAATGACATTTGCATACTCTCGAGGGTTTCTTTCAGTTTCGCTTGGGAGTGTGCCAGGCTTGCGCTTGGACATTGAACTTGTTAGATGTTCAATTGTGGTCACCAAACTATGCATTGTATCCTCAATCTTGTTGATCCGTTCGTCCATCTTATGATTCTGACCGCCTTGATAGTTTGTCAATTTCTCGAATGCTATCTCCCAATCGGCCTTTTGTTTTGGTGGTGGCGCGCTATTTTTTTTTTTGTTAGAAGGAAATTTCCATTTACCACGGACAGTTTTTGTACATTCAATGCCTACTATACATCATAATTATTAAACAGGGCAACAGATAAGCTGAAATAACACTGAGTTTGCAACTCGCTTCTTGTGGCAGAACGCTTGAAGCCTCCATTTCATTTCATTTTTTATCATACAGCAGATCTGCTTCTCATCCTTTGCTCCTTGCTCATGAACTCTCCGGTTCCTTTCACACCAAATGTGGTACATCACCGAGGCATAGCAGGCCACAGTAATGCAGCTCTGAATGTTCTCTTCCTCCCCATGCAATCCATCCAACAACATAGGCCCTCAAAAGATTGAATCACCTCTCCAACATGCAACCAGGAGTTGATGACCACCAACACTTGCTGGCTAAATGCACATGCCAGGAATAGATGGTCCACAGATTCCTCTGCCATTCCACATAGCTTGCAGCTTTGATTAAGTATGGTCATCCCCCACTCTTGTAGTCTATCTGCAGTTAGTAGTCTCCTCTGCATTATCAGCCACATGATAAATGATTGTTTAGGTATATTAAACCTATTCCAAACCGCTTTACAATATGGAAAAAGCTGGAAGTTCTCCTCGGAGCCAAAGATACCCAGTTTGGACAGTGTATGTTCCATCTTTAGCCGTTAGCCATTTTCTGCCCCTATACCCCATTCTAAACCTCTCCTTCAATCTATGTAGTCTTCTCCAATGCCAACTCGAGTCTACAGCGGAATAAACTCCCAAAATCTGAACCTTTTAAGTAGACCACATTGATCCATTTAATCCAAAGGGAATCTACCTTCCTTGTGATGTCCCAGAGTTGCTTACCAGCCAGAGCAAGATTCCAGGTAACACAGTCCCTAAGGTTAAGCCCACCTTTACTTCTTGGACACATACTCTCTTCCAGCTTATGAGGGGTATACATCTTCCATGAGCCTTCTTGCCCACAGGAAATCTCTGCATACCCTATCAACTTCCTTAGAGACAGCTTTAGGTAGTAGAAATATAGCCCCCAATACCCGTGTGTCGCCAACAATACAGAATTTATCAAACACAGTCTACCCATGTATGACAGGTTCCTTGTAGCCCAACAATTGATTCTGGCAGTAATCTTCTCTACTAAGGTCTGGCAAGAGCTTCTACTCCATTTGATTGGGGAGATGGGCACTCCCAGATATCTCATAGGGTATCTCCCCAGCTGGAATCCTGAAATCTGGACAATCTGCTCTGCAACAGCACTATTGGTTCCAGCCAGGTATACACTGCTTTTCTGGTGATTTGCCTCCAGTCCCGAGACTTCTTGGAAGTGTTCTAAAGGCTTCCTTAAGCACTGCCACTGCTCCTGAGGTACCTTTACAGAACAACATGAGGTCATCTGCGAAGCAGAGGTTCACCAGTTTTATGGCTCGACAGTTGGGATGGTATCTAAACCGTTTGTCCTTAGAGGCACACTGCAGCTTCCTGGTAAGATATTCCATAGCAATTACAAACAGTAGAGGCGACATGGGGTCCCTTTGTCTCAGTCCCCTGGCGCCTTTTATAGTCTCGGTTAAGGACCCATTAATGGATACAGTGTAGGAAACAGAGGTAACACACTCCATTACCCACTTAACAAATTTCATGGGGAAATTGAGTAGGCAGAGCCATTCCTTGAGGAAGTTCCAATCCACTGTGTCATACGCTTTTCTGATATCAACTTTCATGAGAGCCCTTGCTGAGGCATGCTTCCTATTGTAATGTCTGATCAAATCTGGCAAAGGAGGATGTTGTGCACTATTGACCTTCCTTCCACGAACGCATTCTGATTGGCATTGATAATCTTCGGCAGCAGTGGTTTGATTCTATTGCAAAGCATCTTAGCTATGCATTTATATAGCGTATTACAACAGGCTATAGGTCTGTAATCTATAGCTGTGTTAGGGGCGGGTACCTTTGGAATAAGGCACAGGACTGTGCTGTTGAGTTTAGGCAGAAGTTTACCTGTATCAAAAAATTCCATCAGGGCATCGGTGACTTGGTCCCCCACAATGCTCCATGCCTTCTTGAAAAATCCACTTCCGAATCCATCTGGACCAGGCGAAACTTCCTCATGTATGGATTTCAGCACTTCCCAGACCTCAGCTTTCTCAAATGGTCGAGTGAGCTGCAGCTGTTCTGCCAGATTCAGAATGTATCCCTCAGCTGCTATGGTTTGGTCCAGAGCTTGTCTATTACTCCTCCCCCTGCCCAACATATCTTGGAAATAGTCCGAAAAGTGCTGTTGTATCCCCATAGGGTCAGTAATTAGCCTCCCATCGGTGCAGAAACAGAGATTATCCTGTTATTGTAAGCTCTCTGCTTAATTCTTGCATGAAAATATCAGTGTTTTGATCTCCTTTATCCAACCATCTGGCTTTTGCTTTTTGCCTCAAGAAGCTGTCATTAGCCACAGATAGGAACCCAAATTCTGCTCTAATTTCTCCCTCTTTATCGAAGAGTTCCGGGTTCAGAGGATCCTCATGGAGGGCAGTTTGAATTTCTTCTAATTTGACCCTTGCCACTTCAGCTCTGGTGGTGATATCAGCAAAAGTTGATCTATTCAAAGCCTTCAAGGGCCTTGCAATCCTGTCAGATTGCTACGACTGCTCTCATAGCTGAGCCACTTGACCTATTCCAGCGTTCCTTGACTGTGAGCAAGAAAGATGGGGACAAGCACCACATGTTGAAGTATTTAAAGGCCTTTCTCTGGTTTGGAACCTGCCCTGGATTTCTGAGCACAATAGGGGTGTGATCAGACACTCCTTCAGGTAAGAACTCCTGTATGATCAAAGAAGTTAGAGATCCTGACTTGGTTGGCAAAAGCCCAATCTATTTTACTCCAAATTCTGTTTTCTTGGTTCTGTTTGTTGGACCAAGTGTATTGGCAGCCATTCCTCCTGATCTCCTCAAGCTGGCAGTCAAGTAGGCATTGGTTGAATTCCCTGAACTCAGCACCTGTGACAGCAGATCCCCCCAATCGATCCTCAACTCTTCTATATTGTTAAAGTCCCCCAAACCATCCAGGGACCAGTAGAGGCACCTCCAATCTGTACAAGGTTTCCCACAAATGGGTCCTCGCCTCAGGTGCATTGTGACCATAGACACATGTAATGTATGTGACAAGTGATCTGTTCTTTAAGACCTTAAAATGCATATGCTGTTCTGATTTGGATACCAGTTCCAATTCAGTTCCTCCTCTCCATAACACCACAATTCTCCCGTTAGGATGACAACTGAGGTTATGGCAAGCTTCCCACCCATTAAAGACTTTATGAAGAGTTCCTTGTATAGTTGCCTGTTTAAGCTTGGTTTCTAGTAGGCACATGATGTTTATTTTGTATTTACAGCAGAAGAGAGCCACCTCTCTCTGCTTAGCGGGGCCGTTAAGGCCCTAATGTTCCAGCATGCACAACTATCCATTATCTGGATCAAGCTCCCTCTGCTTGGAAGGGATTGTACTGCTATCAGCTATTGTTCTCACTTCATCTCGCTGAACTAGGTCAGCCCAAGACTTGCTAGCTCCATTTACCTTTGATGGGATCTGCTGCCCTCTTATATGATTCGTGTCACAGAGGACGGCGCCGGTCACGGTGGTGACGACGCCGCCCCCTCCAGATGGTCAATTGCAGGTCAATGTCACGAGTAGCACGGTCACAATCAGCAGAGATCTACTGTAGGTTTGCAATCTACTGTTCCATTGGCAAAATCAGTCGAGATGAAATTATCTCCACCGAATTTGGGCTCTGTGGAACAATTGGTTAGGGAGTGGCCTAAATTGGCTGGCTCAGCTAATCAGGTACCGCACATGAATCTGAGAGCAAGCTGTGTCAAAATTCAATGCGGATCTGTTGCGAAATCAGGATACTAGACTGGATTACATTGCTCCTATTGATGAGGATGGGCAGGAAATTGGGCGTATTGAGCTAGAAGAGATCCAGGAAGAGGTTGAACACTGGAAATCTGCGCTGATGTGCTATGTATTAGGGGCAAATCCACCATATAGCGTCATGTCTGGTTTCCTGAAGAAAAAATGGGCCAAATCTGGACTGCAACACGTTTGGCAAGTAAGGCAAGGCCTCTTCTTAGTGAGGTTTGACAGTGTGGCTTCGCGAGACAGAGTCTTACAAACTGAGATTATTCATTTCGATAGGAAGCCAGTTGTTCTTACTCCATGGACAGAGGACACACAAATGAGCAAAGTAGGGGTAGCCAGTGTACCTATTTGGGTGCAGCTCCCTCAATTAGAGCTCAAGTATTGGGGTCAGAAGACGCTTAGCAAACTTGCTAGTCTGACTGGGAAATCAATCATGACTGATGATGTTACGAGGAAGAAAGAGAGGATCCATTATGCTAGAGTTCTGGTGGATGTTGATCTTAATAAGCCACTCAAGGATTCCATTCAATTTCTCAATGAAAGAGGGCAATTACTTGAGCAGAAAGTATCGTATGAATGGAAACCTATCCTTTGCAGCAAATGCAACAGTATGGCCATGAAGCTGCTGTCTGCAGGAAAGAGTTTAAGAAAGAATGGCAGCCCATACCCCCACAGAAGCAGGACCATATGGCTACTGGGAATGTACCTACAGATCCTGGACCAAGTAAGTTGGTGATCGAGCAGATAGATGAGGAATCTGTAACTAACGGCGCGCTATTTTGATTTTGAGCTTCTGGAGGCTTTATGTAGTGCGAGTTTCCATATGACAGATTCGGATGGCATCGCTAGCTTGGGTCGTATGTGTTGGAGTACGCATTCTTTTGCCTATTGTGGATGTAATTCACCGCCTCATGATCCGTCGATTGTATCTGGTCTAACCTTTTATGTATGGCTTCGAATTGAGCCTCCAATGAGCTACTTATCTCATGTATTCCAGCCGTCCGTCGGTCCAGATCATGCTCAGTATATCTTGCTGGGTATGCTGCAATTCGCTCGATGGCCTGGAGTGCTTCCTCGTCGCCTAACTCCATAAAGTTTCGTGTGCATCCGCCGTCGCGACGATCCTTTTACTTGGTGTGCTCAGCCCTAAGAAAAATGATTGCATCTGGACGCTCAGGGGTATGCTGTGGTTCGGGCATTGTCGCAGAAGGCTCTTGTATCTGCTCCATGCATCTCTCAGAGATTCGCCACCTTCTTGTTTGAAGTTTACTAGCTGGCTCCTAATTTCGCTGGTCCTTGACAGTGGGTAATATTTGCCCAGAAAGCACTCCACTAGTTGCTCCCAACTAGTGATAGATGCATGCGCTAATGATGAGAACCATTCAGAAGCCTTACCTGTCAGAGAAAAGGGAAAAAATGTTAGTTTTATCACTTCTGTGGAGACGCCAGGATAATTAAGAGTTCTGCAAATTTGAGTAAATTTTAAAATATGTGAATTTGCGTCCTCGTTTGTAAGCCATGAAACTGTTCTGAACCCGTCACCATCTGTATAGTAACGTGTTTAATCTCGAAGTGATTATTTGGTCCTGCGGGGATGGCAATCGGGTCATTGTCATCGAAAATTCCCGGAAGTGCTCGACGTAGTAAAGTGGGTCGTGGAGGAACCATCTGTTCTTCCTCATGTTCTTGATTGTCCATTTTCAGTCTCGATTTCGATTGTTTCGCCGACACGTTGCTTCAGTTTCTGCGTCAAATAGCAATGGTACGTTCCTCGAGCTTTGTGTCATGCACTAATAGGAATTATCTGCAAAAGATGAATAATAGTAATAATAATAAATAATAATAATAATATAATCGAGAAATAAAACGTCTAAACTAAAACTCATAATAAATCCTAAAATTAATAATATAGCTATCCCCGGCAACGGCGCCAAAAACTTGACACGCTCAAATACTAGCAAGTGTACTAGGTCGTGCAAGTTAGTAAAACGGACGAAGTCCGAGTATCGATCCACGAAAACAGCTCGATTAATTCTAAGAAAATATCCCTAATTTTAATTTAGGACTGGCGGAATTTTTATAGTTTTGATGATTTGATAAAAAAAGATAAGAAACGCAGATAATAAAATAGACGCAAATAAAACAGATGAGGGTATAGCAGTTGACGACGACGTGATCAAGACACATGCTCGGTGCGAAATATTCCTACGTCTTCATGCAATCTCATTCATCTAATCAATATGAATTAAGTCAAGGTGGAATTTCCTAATATATGCGCTACCCGTTATTCACGTAACTAGCAACCCTACATGAATAGTGAACCAATCAACTATATTTCTATATTACTGTAGTTCCTACACGTGCATTTAATCTTCGTGAAATTCCCCGAGTTTAGGCGCCGGGTCTCGGAAACCACACATACGAAACCGATTTCCATCTCTGGTCGGTTTTACGTAGTGACGTTCGATATTTTCATCTAACCTTTCTATCATCTTTCGGTCTCATTTACTAGTCATGAATCGTGCGAGGTGGCCGATCACACACACGTCATTAAACTCAAATAACGAACACATAACGTGAATCATATGATTAAATAAAATAATAATAGCATTAATACGTAGTCATAATTCGGCCTCACGGCCTCAATCACGAAAGAAATTACGCTAGCATATTAATAAACGAAGACGACTACCAATCGAAAGAAAACATTGTCGAAAACGAAATATTAAAAGATAAAGATTCGCCCTTTTACGGTGCTCGCGTTGTCTCGCTCTAGGCCGTCTTCCTTCGTAGCTGTAAACAATTTTCCTCCGCCGTCGTTCCTTTCTTTATTCGATGACTTCCTCTTTCTATATAGGAAAGGCTTTCTTGATCTGTTCGTATCTTTGAATATTTAATATTCAAATTTCCAAGCCGTCGTCAGATATATTATTTGATCTTCTCTTCCTTTAATACGTCCATGTGGCAACGAGATTTCAGCTTCTCTCACATACCCATGATCTTTTATTCAAGGGAAATTTGCATTAAGGCCCCAGTTAGTAAGTTAGTAAAGGGTTCAGTCCCTGTCAAAGATGAAATTAGTTTAAAGGACCAACTTTTCGAAAATTGCAGAGATAAGGATTGTAGGACCCCAGTCCCCGCAAATTAGGTCGGCCAATAAATCATGTATATGACATAAGTGATACGTGTTTAATTTCGTATATGTTACATGTTTATGTCATTGTACGCATTTTGTGCTCGTTAATATTTATGTGAATTACGTGCAAATTATGCGCGTACGACAATCCCTAAATTTATATGAGGGACTTTCGAAATAATAAGTGAAGGGAATGACTTAAGATAACCAAATGAGAATTTGCTAGAATGTATGTTGGGCTAGGAATTTAACTACTATTGGGCTAGAACTTAATTTAGGCCCAAAGCAAAGTAATGGGGAGACAACATTCCCTAATTTAGGGAAGACCACGTCCACACCCATGCCTCAAGTAGCTTACCTTAAGAAATATCCAACTAAACTAATACAACAAACTAACCACACTTAAGAAAGGAAACGAAAAAAACAAGAGGAAAGGAAGGAGAAGGAGCCGAGACGTTTTTTTCCAAACAAGAAGATAAGGCTTCAAGTGGTAAGTAAAATGTCAACCTTAAAACCTTGCAATTTCATTAAATTTGAATTTCTTAGATGTTTAGTCACATGAAGATTAGGAATTTAGTGTAGTGAGAATGCGAAACCCTAAGTGTGAGGTATAAGCTCGTGTTAGGTCTCGATTTAGGTAAAACCCGTGTTGGGATGATTTTAAGTCGGTGTTGGATGATTTTGGGTAGAAGGGAACCTTAGAGCCTAGAAGTTCAGGGCAGATTGAACGATGGAGGTGATTTCGGGTAGATGATTTGGGGGTCGATCAAATCGGGCGATTTAGCTTAGGTAGTATTAGAACCTATTGAAACCTAACATCATCGTGCGAATGGGAAACCCTAAGAAATCGTGTGAAACTAGGAAAAAAAGAGAAAATTGGCCGAATGTCTTAACCATTTCATGCATGCAATCAAATCGGGCGATCTACCAAAGGAGGCATTGAATTCGGCGATTTACAAATCGGCTGGTGAAGGGTTCCATGCAAGCAAATCGGGCGACGCAACCTAGCCATGCAAACCAAATCGGGCAATTTGCCACACTTGAAGACGCGGCGATTTCTACCGTGAGAAGACCTCAAATCGGCCGAATGCCTTGAGCACTCCATGCATGGGTTCGGGCGGACTAGATGACGTCATGGTGATGCACACACACGGCGATTTACAAATCGCGCAATGGAGTATGTTAAATGCAACTCAAAACGCCGAAATCAAGTTAACAAGCACTAATCGGGCGACTTCATGCCACAATGCATAATCGATCGAAATCAATCCACGTGAGATAAAGTCGGGCGATTCCAAGCTTCACAAATCGAATGAATGGAACAACACTTAGACATTTCGCCGAACTCCTTGCGTAATAATTTAATGATGACATAACTTAGAAAATTTTGGGCATGGGCTTAGCCTAGACTAGAATCAAGCGACTTACAGACTTTAGCAAATTAATGTAGTCAGATAATTTAGTTCTACCTAATTAATTAAATAATGGCATAATACTGATACGATGACATTTATGTTTAAGAGTCGTACGAAAGTGACTTTACAAAGGAGTACACTATTTTATCTTGGACGACAGGTAAGTAGAAATTCAACTACGACACGTAACTTGCCTGCGTCTGATTATGAGATTATGTGCTTATGTGACCCTTGGTGAAAACGTGTACATTATGGCATGATTATTATATGCATGATAGCATGATCTGCATCATTACATGAACATGGCATGAGCATTTGCACGCATGTGTAGTACGTAAGACACGAGGTACGAAGAGGTGCATAAGATCGCCTTTGTGCGATGTATACTCGCCGATATTGGCGTTTGTGTCGACTCAATGAAGAGTCGCGGCTCCCTACGTGGCCATGGCGAATGAAGCCATAAGGCCTGTATAAGAGGCTGGGGAATACCCCGTAAGCGGGAGATGCAACCTGGAGGATGCGACCCGGGCATGCACTGAGTAAGGGAAGAAGAACCTTCGGGTGACCTTCTAGTGTGTAAACACTACCCGGAAGGGAAGATTCCTTCGGGTGACCTCCATGGTTAGTGGCCTTGGCTACCAGTGAGATGCGTCCGCGTGGAGGCCACACTGAGTAAGGGAAGATTCCTTCGGATGACCTTCTAGTGTGTGAACCTCCACATAAGTACGAATCCTCGTGGATTGAGATCTCTACGAAATGGCGCATAGTGGGATAGCAAGCCAAAAGCCCATATGAAGTACGAGTCTAAGAAAAAAAGAGTATGAGTCAGAAAAGAGTACGAGTCAGGAAAAAGAGTATGAGCCTTAGTAAGCGACAGCGTGGATTGCCGATCGTTAAGACACGTGCATACACGCATAATTTCTGCTTACTTAGCCTGGGGGCTCATTTCTTATGTTACGTGTGTAGGTGCTAGCGATCACGGTACGTGATCCGTTTACGGTGCGAGGCCGATCTTTTGATGCATCCGGCGGCTTTTGGGTGGGAGTGTGTGTATGGGTGACGACCTGTGAAGGCCGGGCGCATAGGAAGCTTTTGCTACACACACACACACACACTTGTATTTTGTGTAGATACGACTACGATGAGCTGTTAGAACGATTTATGAACATTCTTTTGACTTGTATGTAAGACTTCCGCACGCATTTTAAAAGGAAAAAATTTTATTCGTATTTTTACGCTTTTGCATGATAACGAAGCCGTAGGCACTTAGGATTAGAAAGGGATACGACGTGGGACGGCGGGTCCTGACAAGAGTGGTATCAGAGCTTCGGTCACAGGTCCTGCAGACTGTCCATACACACACACTCAAAAGCATGGAAGCGGCCTTGCTTGTAGGTACCATGTTATGTGAATTCTTGTGTTGATGATTTATTGGCCTTAGGAATTATCAGGATAGGTCAAGAAAATGGTAAGACTTAGGGGTGAAGGGGGGTATTCGGATCAGGGTAGGGACACTAATAGCCCTCCCGACAGCCGGGATACCACCATCCTGCAGCTTACGGAGTTGGTCCGACAGCAGTCGGCCCAAATCCAACAGCTGATCCAACAGCAAAACCCTGGGGGACAATCAGCCAACTTACCTTCCCCACCTAAACGAATCGAGATGATCGGGGAGAGGTTCAGAAAGAAAGCTAACCCTCCATCGTTTGAGGATGCCACGGACCCCACCTCCGCCGAGGACTGGCTAAGGACACTGGAGAACATGTTCCAGCACAGCCGCACAGCTGAGGCGGAGAAGGTTATGTGCACTGCCTACCTGTTGAGGGGGAGTGCGGGACATTGGTGGGACACCGCCTCAGCCATCGAGAACCCACTAACGATGAGCTGGATCGGTTTAAGGAGTTATTTCGAGGGATGTACTACACCGCCCCCGTCAGAGCCCAAAGGATGATCGAGTTCATCAACCTCCACCAAGAGGCAATGACAGTAGCAGAGTACATCAAGAAGTTTGAGCAGCTCTCAAGGTTCGCTGCTCACATGGTTAGCACGGACGCGCTCAAAATCGAGCGGTTTATGGAAGGATTGAAGCCCGAACTGTACCGGGACGTGAGTATGGCGGTATTACAAGGAGCCACATACGCACAAGTGGCTGAGAGAGCGCTAGTGGCGCAGCAAGCTGAGGCTAGGATTGCTCGCGCCCAGAAGCTAAATGCAAGTTCGTACAAGGGCCGTAAGGGAGCGGAGGCAACCCGAAGCGGCGGTTTATTGCCAAGGACGGGAAACAGAAGTTCAGGATCGACCTGGACCACCCCCACAATTCAACCCCAACCAGGGTAGACCTCAACTGAACCTACCAGTATGTCCGAAGTGCGCACGGAGGCACACGGGAGTCTGTAACTCCTAGAATGCCATCTGCTTCAAACGTGGCAAGACGGGCCACTATCTTAGGGCGTGTCCGGAGAATGGGTCCGGAAGCCAAGCTGGGAACCAGGCAGCCCCACCAAGAGTACCGGCCCGGGTCTATACTATCACATCTGAGGAAGTGGAAAACAACCCGGCCGTGGTGACAGGTACCCTCCTCGTTCACCAAACCCCCACATGCATCTTAGTCGACTCGGGGGCGACGCACTCATTCGCATCCACTAAGTATGTCACGAGGATAGGAGTTACGCCTCATAGAGCTGAGTGCGAGTATAGCGTAACAGTTCCGAACGGGAACCCACCCAAACTAACCGCATACTACGGGATTGCCCAATAGTAATCGGGGACAAGAGTTGCCCATAGACCTCATAATAATTCCCATGAATGATTATGAGGTGATCTTGGAATGGATTGGCTATCGAAGTACGGAGCTGTCATAGACTGCCACCGCAAGATAGTCACGTTCAATATGGACGGAGATGAATCCCTTAGGTTCGTAGGAACTAGCAAAGGGACGAGTGCCTCTATAATATCAGCGTTAAAAGCCCAACGACTGATCAAATCAGGGTGCGAAGCCTATCTGGTGTTCACTATCAAATCAGAAGAGAACTTCTCTCCGAAATTCGGGAGAAGTGCCGGTAGTTAAAGACTTCCCTGACGTATTTCTCGAGGAATTACGGGACTACCACCCGAACGGGAAATAGAATTCGCCATAGATCTGGTACCTGGAGCGGCGCCAGTATCTAAGACCCCATATCGGCTAGCACCGACCGAGATGAAGGAGTTAAAGGATCAACTCGACGAACTCATGCAGAAGGGGTTCATACAGCCGAGTTTCTCCCCTTGGGGAGCGACGGTGCTATTCGTGAAGAAGAAAGACGGGTCCATGCGATTATGCGTCGACTACAAGAGTTGAACAAGCTAACGATCAAGAACAAGTACCCACTCCCTAGGATAGACGATCTGTTCGATCAATTACAAGGTGCGACGGTTTTTCTCCAAGATCGACCTAAGATCGGGCTATCATCTGTTAAGAATTCGAAGGGGGATGTCCCGAAGACGGCCTTTAGTACCCGTTATGGCCACTATGAGTTTCTGGTGATGCCATTCGGGTTGACTAATGCGCCCGCAGCTTTTATGGACTTAATGAACCGGGTGCTCAAGCCATACCTGGATAGGTTTGTCATCGTCTTTATCGATGACATCCTGATCTATTCGAAGACAAAGAAGAGCACGAAGAACACCTAGGAGCAGTTCTGAGCATACTACGGGACAAGCAACTATACGCCAAGTTCAAGAAGTGCGAATTCTGGCTCGACCAAGTCGCCTTCTTAGGGCATATAGTATCAGGAGCAGGAATTTCCGTAGACCCGAACAAAGATAGAAGCTATCAGTAATTGGCCCCGACCGACCAACGTGACGGAAGTACGAAGTTTCCTAGGTCTGGCGGGTTATTACATGAAATTCATCAAGGATTTATCGAAGATAGCATCGAGACTGACGAGGCTGACCAGGAAGAATACGCCGTTTCAGTGGACCACCGAATGCGAACGGAGCTTCCAAGAGCTGAAGGAACGACTTACGACGGCCCCAGTTCTCACAATACCTACGGGAACTGGAGGGTTTACCGTTTATAGCGATGCGTCGAAGAGCGGGTTAGGGTGTGTGCTAATGCAGAACGGGAACGTAGTAGCATACGCCTCTCGTCAACTAAAAGAGTACGAGAAGAATTACCCGACCCACGACCTAGAGCTAGCGGCAGTGGTCTTTGCTCTCAAGATCTGGAGGCATTACCTCTATGGAGAGCGGTGTGAGATATACACCGACCACAAGAGCCTCAAGTATTTCTTCACGCAAAAGGAGCTGAACATGAGGCAAAGGAGGTGGTTTGAACTAGTCAAGGATTACGACTGCTAATCAACTACCACCCAGGCAAGGTGAATATAGTAGCCGATGTCTTAAGCCGAAAAGCAGTGAGTGCAGAACTGCAACTGCTGGAAGTAGAAGTCGTACGACTAGGCGAAGTCGAGGCTCAACTAGCAGCCTTAACTTTACAACCAACGCTGCTAGAGCGAATCAAGGCGGCGCAACTAGCAGATGAACTTTATATAAAGATCAAGGAAGCGCAACCGGAACAAACGACAGGAGTTCTCATAATACGGGAAGACGGACGACTGTACTTTAAGAACCGGTTGTACGTACCAGACAACGCCGAACTACGAAGGACGATAATGGCGGAAGCACATACCACGGCATACTCTGTCCATCCAGGAGCCACGAAGATGTACGAGATCTACGGGAAAACTATTGGTGGCCAGGCATGAAAAAGGATATCGCAACTTTCGTGAGTCAATGCCTGACATGCCAGCAGATAAAGGCTGAGCATCAAAGGCCGGTGGGAACTCTGCAACCGTTACCCATTCCTGAATGGAAATGGGATAACATTTCCATGGATTTTGTAGTAGGGCTACCGAAGAACGCCAAAGGGCATGACGCGATTTGGGTGATCATCGACCGGTTAACCAAGTCTGCCCATTTCCTACCGATTAGTACGACGTTCTCCATGGAACGATACGCCGAGCTCTACATCCAAGAGATAGTGCGACTGCACGGCGTTCCGTCGTCTATAGTCTCGGATCGCGACTCCAGATTTCTGTCGAAATTCTGGACGAGCTTGCAAAAGGCGATGGGAACGAAACTATCTTTTAGTACCGCCTATCATCCGCAAACGAACGGTCAATCCGAGCGGACGATACAGACGTTGGAAGACATGCTGCGAGCATGCGTACTCGATTTCAAAGGAAATTGGAGTAGATACCTCCCACTAATCGAGTTCTCGTACAATAATAGCTACCATGTTACTATTGGGATGGCACCGTACGAACCGCTATATGGGCGTAGGTGCAGATCCACAGTACATCGGGACGAAGTCGGAGAACGGGCAATGTTAGGCCCCGACATAGTACGAGAAATGACGGAAGCTATTACTACAATACGAGAAAGGATGCGAACTGCACAGTGTCGGCAGAAGAGCTACGCAGACCAAAGGCGTCGACCCTTGGAGTTCGAAGTAGATGATCAAGTATTTGTGAAGGTATCGCCAATGAAGGGCGTCAAGCGGTTCGGGAAGAAAGGGAAGCTAAGTCCTAGGTATATAGGGCCATTCAGAATAGCGAAGAGGGTTGGCGAGGTGGCGTACCAAATAAAGCTACCTGCGTCATTATCGCAAGTCCATGACGTGTTTCACGTCTCGGCACTAAGGAAGTACGTAGCCGACCCGAACCACGTTCTAGGAAATGAATCCTTACATCAACAATTGAAACCGGATCTGAGTTACGAGGAAATTCCGGTGGAGATATTGATGTACGAAACTAAAAGACTCAGGAATAAAGAAATTCCTTTACATAAAGTGTTGTGGCGGAACCAGTATACGGAAGAAGCCACCTGGGAACGGGAGGACGAAATGAGAATTCGTTATCCTGAGTTGTTCCGTACAGTTGATTTCGGGGCGAAATGCTCCTTAAGGGGGGAGGATGTAGGACCCCAGTCCCCGCAAATTAGGTCGGCAATAAATCATGTATAGACATAAGTGATACGTGTTTAATTTCGTATATGTTACATGTTTATGTCATTGTACGCATTTTGTGCTCGTTAATATTTATGTGAATTACGTGCAAATTATGCGCGTACGACAATCCCTAAATTTATATGAGGGACTTTCGAAATAATAAGTGAAGGGAATGACTTAAGATAACCAAATGAGAATTTGCTAGAATGTATGTTGGGCTAGGAATTTAACTACTATTGGGCTAGAACTTAATTTAGGCCCAAAGCAAAGTAAATGGGGAGACAACATTCCCTAATTTAGGGAAGACCACGTCCACACCCATGCCTCAAGTAGCTTACCTTAAGAAAATTCCAACTAAACTAATACAACAAACTAACCACACTTAAGAAAGGAAACGAAAAAAACAAGAGGAAAGGAAGGAGAAGGAGCCGAGACGTTTTTTTTCCAAACCAAGAAGATAAGGCTTCAAGTGGTAAGTAAAATGTCAACCTTAAAACCTTGCAATTTCATTAAATTTGAATTTCTTAGATGTTTAGTCACATGAAGATTAGGAATTTAGTGTATGAGAATGCGAAACCCTAAGTGTGAGGTATAAGCTCGTGTTAAGGTCTCGATTTAGGTAAAACCCGTGTTGGGATGATTTTAAGTCGGTGTTGGATGATTTTGGGGTAGAAGGGAACCTTAGAGCCTAGAAATTCAGGGCAGATTGAACGATGGAGGTGATTTCGGGTAGATGATTTGGGGTCGATCAAATCGGGCGATTTAGCTTAGGTAGTATTAGAACCTATTGAAACCTAACATCATCGTGCGAATGGAAAACCCAAGAAATCGGGTGAAACTAGGAAAAAAAGAGAAAAACTTGGCCGAATGTCTTAACCATTTCATGCATGCAATCAAATCGGGCGATCTACCAAAGGAGGCATTGAATTCGGCGATTTACAAATCGGCTGGTGAAGGGTTCCATGCAAGCAAATCGGGCGACGCAACCTAGCCATGCAAACCAAATCGGGCGATTTGCCACACTTGAAGAACGCGGCGATTTCTACCTTGAGAAGACCTCAAATCGGCCGAATGCCTTGAGCACTCCATGCATGGAATCGGGCGGACTAGATGACATCATGGTGATGCACACACACGGCGATTACAAATCAGGCAATGGAGTATGGTTAAGTGCAACTCAAAATCGGCCGAAATCAAGTTTAACAAGCACTAATCGGGCGACTTCATGCACAATGCATAATCGATCGAAATCAATCCACGTGAGATAAATCGGGCGATTCCAAGCTTCACATGGAACAACACTTAGACATTTCGCCGAACTCCTTGCGTAATAATTTAATGATGACATAACTTAGAAAATTTTGGGCATGGGCTTAGCCTAGACTAGAATCAAGCGACTTAGAGACTTTAGAAAATTAATGTAGTCAGATAATTTAGTTCTACCTAATTAATTAAATAATGGCATAATACTGATACGATGACATTTATGTTTAAGGGTCGTATGAAAGGGACTTTACAAAGGAGTACACTATTTTAGCTTGGACGACAGGTAAGTAGAAATTCAACTACGACACGTAACTTGCCTGCGTCTAATTATGTGATTATGTGCTTATGTGACCCTTGGTGAAACGTGTACATTATGGCATGATTATTTATATGCATGATAGCATGATCTGCATACTTACATGAACATGGCATGAGCATTTGCACGCATGTGTAGTACGTAAGACACGAGGTACGAGCGTGCGTAAGATCGCCTGTGTGCGATGTATACTCGCCGATATTGGCGTTTGTGTCGACTCAATGAAGAGTCACGGCTCCCCTACGCGGCCATGGCGAATGAAGCCATAAGGCCTGTATAAGAGGCTGGGGGAATACCCCGTAAGCGGAGATGCAACCTGGAGGATGCGACCCGGGGCATGCACTGAGTAAGGGAAGATACCTTCGGGTGACCTTTTAGTGTGTAAACACTACCCGGAAGGGAAGATTCCTTCGGGTGACCTCCGTGGTTAGTGGCCTCGGTGTTGGCTACCAGTGAGAAGCGTCCGCGTGGAGGCCACACTGAGTAAGGGAAGATTCCTTCGGGTGACCTTCTAGTGTGTGAACCTCCACATAAGTACGAATCCCTCGTGGATTGAGATCTCTATGAAATGGGCATCATAGTGGGATAGAAAGCCTAGGCCCATATGAAGTACGAGTCTAAGAAAAAAAGAGTATGAGTCAGGAAAAGAGTACGAGTCAGGAAAAAGAGTATGAGCTTAGTAAGCGACAGCGTGGATTGCCGACGTTAGAACACGTGCATACACGCATAATTTCTGCTTACTGAGCCTGGGTGGCTCATTTCTTATGTTACGTGTTGTAGGTGCTAGCGATCACGGTACGTGATCCGTTTACGGTGCGAGGCCGATCTTTTGATGCTATCCGGCTGCTTTTGAGTGGGAGTGTGTGTATGGATGACGACCTGTGAAGGCCGGGCGCATAGGAAGCTTTTGCTATACACACACACACACACACTTGTATTTTGTGTAGATACGACTACGATGATCTGTAGAACGATTAATGAACATTCTTTTGACTTGTATGTAAGACTTCCGCACGCATTTTAAAAAGGAAAAATTTTATTCGTATTTTTATGCGTTTGCATGATAACGAAGCCGTAGGCACTTTGGATTAGAACGGGATACGACGTGGGACGGCGGGTCCTGACAAGGATTAAAACTATGTATTGACGAAAATACTCCTCCCAACATACTGAACTAATAGTTAATTTTCCGGCGACTTTCTGTTATGCTTTTAGATTATATTGTTATAAACGTCCAGCGAAATGTTATTTTCCATACCTTATCTGTTACTACGATGCCGAAAATTGTTTATCGACAGAGTATTTATTTACGAATCTCGTTTTTACACTGAATCGAGGTTCGAAATTTCGATGCCCATTAACCAACCAATTTCGGCGTGTAATGTAGGATGTATTGTGGTATTGACGAAGCAACATGTAAGATGTGTATGAGTTTTATCTTTCTATTTAGGGTTGCGAAAATAAGATGAAATCAAAGAAATTTTTGGCACAGATTACATCTAGTACGTACAAATTCGAAGTACTCATAGTATGGGCAGCTCGGTGCGGCTCATTATTTGCTCTTTCGTCCGACCTTCATCTTTCAATTTTCGCGAAAATACGAACGACCCCAATATTGAGTATATTTTTACTGTGTCCAAATTGTTACTCGAAGTGCCACCAAATCTGTTACCTGTTGCGTGAAATTTGTTACTATGTCTGCGAAAACCGTTATTAAACTGAACTTAATTGTTACCAATTATAGTGTTCGAATTTGCGCGAATATGATGAAGTTTGAAGCCGTTTTTGGCAACGATTAGATGTAATATCTATAAATTCGAAGTATCCATAGTATGGAAAGCTCGGAGCGGCACATTGTTTGGTCGTTCGTCCGACGTTCACCTTTTAATTTCGCGAAAATACGATCGACCCCAATAATTTGGATATTTTTTTACTGTGTTCAAACTGTTACTCGCAGTGTCAAATCTGTTACCCGTTGTGTCAAAATCGTTACTAGTTCTGTCAAGACCGTTATTAAAATAACTTAATTGTTACCATGTGTAGTGTTCTAATTTGCGAAAATAAGATGAAATCAAAGCGGTTTGGCAACGATTACATCTAATTATGTATCAATTCGAAGTACCCATAGTATGAGAAGCTCTATGCGGCACCTTGTTTGCTCGTTCGTCCGACGTTTACCTTCGCAAAAATACGGTCGATCCCGATAATTTGGGTATATTTTTACTGTCGTCAAAGTTGTTACTCAGTCTGCGAAACTCGTTACTATGTCTGCCAAACCTGTTATTTAACTGTAATTAATTGTTGGGTGTATTTTTTTCGTTTTGGCCGATTTGTAAAATTCTCGGGATCTGTTACTAGTATATGCGCTTCTGTTACTATGTTGACTAAATTTGTTACGAAATTAGGTGAAAATTTGGCGGGAAAACCAGAATGAGATGAATTTGGGGCGGGAGTCTAGATAAAATCAAACGTAGATAATCTGTTACCCGATATATGTAAAACTGTTACTAGTTATATGTTTATATGTACCAGAATTATTATAGTTTGTGACTTAGGGTTTTTGATTAAAATCATAACCTAAACTTATATATTTTTTGTAAAACTTCGTAAATTGACATATTTTAGTGAAGTATAAATTTAAAAATCATAAAGTAAACTAATTACATATTAAATTGTTTTTTTACTATGTATTCTGTTACTCGTGTTGTGTTTGCTTGTTACCGACATATCAATTTCTGTTATCTTCTCCTCTTCAATTGTTGTTGATCACTCTTAAACTGTTATTGCATGAAATCAGAAAATAATATAGGATTTGTGTAAGATTAATTGAAGATGTCATTAATTTTATTGAGTCATTTATGTTAGGTCGACATCTGAATTATAATAAACATCTAATAGTTCATTTCTGCAACGTTTTGTGTAAGTAGAATCATTGGTAGAAGCATGATCATTCTTTGAAGAAGAGTGCTACTTGTTTTCCATACTATATACTCCAACTTCTTCAATTCCAACATAATCTCCACGAAAATTAAACCTAAACTAATATATTTTTATCTAAAACTTCGTAAATGATATATTTTAGTGAATCTAGCGTGTTTGATATATAAAATGTAAAATCATAAAGTAAACTAATTACATATTAAATTGTTATTTTGACTATGTATTCTGTTACTCGTGTTGTGTTTGTTTGTTACCGACATATCAATTTCTATTATCTTCTCCTCTTCAAATTGTTTCTGATCACCGATAAACTATTACTGCATAAAAGCAGTAAACAACATAGGGTTTGTGATTAAGATTAATTGAAGATGTCATTAATTTTGTCGAGTCGTTTATGGTAGGTCGACCATCTGGATTGTAATAAACGTCTAATAGTTCATTCCACAATGTTTTGTATAAGTATAATCAATTTGGTAGAAGCATGATCATCCTTTCAAGAGTGTGCTACTTGTTTTCCAACTATATAATTCCACCTTCTTCAATCCAACGAAAATCACAACCTAAACTAATATGTTTTTATCTAAAACTTCGTAAATTGATATATTTTAGTGAATGTAGCGTGTTTGAAGTATAAAATTTGAAAATCATAAAGTAACTAATTACATATTAAATTGTTATTGTTATTACGTATTCTGTTACTCGTATTGTGTTCCCTTGTTACCTACATATCATTTTCTGTTTTTTTCTCCTCTTTAATTGTTTCTGATCAGTGTCAAACTGTTACTGCAGGAAATTAGTAAATAACATAGGGCTTTACAAGAATCATGCGTACATTTTTCAGCAACAGAAGCGATGTTTGTTCAAAAGAACATCTTACACATAAGTATCAGATACAATGTAATAAACAAATAGTTCATATCCACAAGTTTTGAGCAAGTAGAATCAATTTCGTAGAAGCATTATCATCTTTAGAAGAAGAGTGGAACTTGTTTTTCATACTATATACTCCAACTTTTCAACTCCAACATAACCTCCACGAAAATCACAACCTAAACTAATATATTTCGTTTAAAAGTTCTCAAATTCATATATTTTAGTGAATATAGCGTGTTTACAAGATAAAATTGGAATTCATAACCTAAATTAGTTACATATGAAATTGTTATTGTGACTATGTATTCTGTACTCGTATTTAGCTCATTGTGACCGTAGTAGGCTTTATGTTCCTTCCTCATCTTGATATGTTACTGATCATTGTTAAACGGTTACTGCAGGAAATCAGTAAATGGCATGTGGTTTACGTTAAGATTAATTGAATATGTCATTAGTTTTGTTGAATCATTACGTTAGGTCGACCATCTGGATTGTAATAAACAACTAATAGTTCATACTAAAAAAGGTGCATGTGGCCATTTTCCGGCAACGCCATTTTTGGAAAACGTCCCTAAGCACCCGTAAATCTTTTTCGGGCACATTTCTTAGGTCAATGGATTTCGAATCAGAAATAACGTAAAGAATAAAATTTATACACATTAACTTGACTAATCAAAGAGCTTGAATCAAGGTCATTTGAATTCTAGATCGAACGTTAGACTCCAAAAGGTGCAGGTTGCCATTTTTGAGCAATGCAGAATGCATAGTGTTACCCAGAATGCATAATTGTTAACCAGATTGCATGAAATGTTACGTAGAATGCATAAACCGTTACTAAGATGCATAAAGTGTTAGCCTGAATGCATAAATTGTTACACAGAATGCATAAATTGTTACTTTGCGAGCGTTTTATTAGAAAAAGCTTCAATCATGGGCGAGTCACATTCTTCGCGATTACATCATATTTGCATTGATTACTAAGACCCTATCAATTTCACCTTATTTAGTCATTAAAGTCCAGATTTTTCCCTTGTTTTCAACGAGATTTTCGAATTACTTCAATAGTACATTATTCCATTGTAAACTTCAAAAATTTTCATTGATTATTGACACCCATGGAAAATTATCATCGATTTAACCTTATTCGATACTTAACGTCGAGATTGAGCCGGCTTTTAGATCGTAAATTTTGGTCTTTTTTGAACGTGGTTTGTGCATTCATCGTTTGAAAGAGACGAATGCATAGTGTTACCCAGAATGGATAGTGTTACCCAGAACGCATGAACTGTTACCCAGAATGCATAAAGCGTTACCCAGAATGCATAAAGTGTTACCCAGAATGCATATATGTTACCCAGAATGCATAAATTGTTACTTAGCGAGCGTTTTTATTAGCAAAAGCTTCAATCATGGCCTCGTCAAATTTCTTCGCGATTAACATTAATATTTTCATTGATTATTAAGACCATTATAAAATTCACTCAGTTTCGTCTTAATCGACCATTAAATTCGATATTTGGTTCATTTATATTCTTGTGTTTTTCGAAGTGGGTTTTCATAATTATTTCGTCTTACACTTTAAATTATTCGTTTATTATAACTACCCATGATGAATCGAAGCGATCACATCTTATTTGCACCTTACAATGATATTTCAGCCGGTTTTAGAGTCCTAAAAGCAACCCAAATTCGAATGGAAGAGACGATGGCAAATTGCTGTAATTTTTCGTAACTACGAAGGATAAAATTGTCATTTCTTGTCACATGGGTCCTTCAACTTAGATTTTCGTTAACTTGGTCATTGTGCCTAAATTAAACTCGTATGGGGCCTGAAACGTTTTTGAAAATTGGATATTGGGGCCTGAACCCAAGTTTACCCTTTATTCAAAGAAAGATGACTCATTCTTTGACTAGTTATTCTCCACGTGATCTGATCCTCAAAATTAGATAATTTTGGCCAAATTTCCTAGCTGCCCCGATTAATTCCGAATATTGCTAGAATATCCTCCCCAAGACTTAGATCGTATTTTCCTATTTTCAGTATCGCTGGGATATCTCATCGAATAGCAAATATAAACATAAAGTAGGATATTCAAGGCATTAGTATGTAAATAACGATTAGGAATGCACTTTTACGGGCATAAAAATAATGTAAAATCCTAACTTATCACCTTTATGAAAGTTTTCTCTAATTAACTACTTGATATATATGAACCCTTAGTAATTCGTGAATGACATGACTATCAGGTGACTGTGTTTTCCTTTTATACCAAGAAATCTTAATCATTCATTCCCGGTCGGGGGTATTAGGTGGGATTAGGGGGTTAGAATTTATTAAAGTAGTGTTTGGTCCGGGGATTATTTAAAGGGGAGAATTGGCTAATACCCCATCAATACCTCTAATAAAGTATTCATTAAAGGGATACCTTCCCCTACCTTTACCTAATCCCACCCATCTTAGACGATTTTATCCTTTCATTTCTTTTTATCTTCCTTTTATATGAAAATAATTAAACCATCGTCTCTCTCTCTCTCCATCTACCAAAACATATGGAACATCATTATTTAACCCGTCAACCAAACATCCCAAAATACTCATACTCTCCATTATATAAACCAACTAAGTTTATTCACGCCTTTGGAGTTAAGAAATGTTCGTTCACGCATGCCTTGGGCTTTAATGAATATGATTGGGCCATTTATTTTATTGGTCGACTTCCTTTGGATAGGATATATTTGAGCCTAATTTCCAGCCTGTCTTCGAGCCCATTTATCTAAGTTTTAAAATAAATTCTACATCTATCGAAGTGTCACCATTGTCCCAAAAAATTAGTATTGTTATCTTATTTTATATTAGGCTTTTTACTTGGCCAATTTTTTTCTTTTAATATATTGGTTTAGCTTCTGGTCCAATTGGAAGCTCAAAAAATAAATATAGGTCAAATGTTCGAGTCGTATCTATAGTAACCGTACATGTCCGGTTGTTTGCGCTTATAGAAAACATGTTTAACATAAATATAAAATTAAGTATGTTAGTAATGATATAACTTTCATATGATCAACAAAATTAGCATATTATTAAAAGACTTATTTGTAAAGAAAATAATTGAACTAAAAATAAATTTCACATATGACGAGAAAATTAGATATAATTAGTAAAAAAATTTAGAAAACTAAAGTGTGGTTCGGTGCTTGTGCGGTTTGTACCAAAATTCACACCACACCATTACTACGGTGCGGTTTTATAAATAAATTAAACCGCGGTTTCGGCTGTTAATGGTATTATACGGTGCGGTGTGGTGTGGTGCGTTACGGTGCGGGCGGTTCGAGCAGTTTTGTAAAACAGTGCACACCACTATGGGTGTGTTTGTTTCCGGTGATCCAACATCACGGTGATACTCACGTCACCGTGATGTGGATATACCGTGATGTGGATCAAGGTGATATGTCATCACTGTGTTTGTTTTGGGGTGATATTTCATTTATCAATGTGATATGGAATATTGTGTTTGTTTTATCGCAGTGATGTTTGTGGTAATATTGTGTAAATGTCATATTTAACCTTATGTAAGTTATGTAGTACAAATATTTTAATATGCTCATTTGGGGTAATATTTAACGTGATAGTTATTAATATTTGAAATCAAGTATTATTTTAAGCACTACTTATAAGCACGCCATATAAATCATCAATAGAAATATTACATATTTTAGGGTTTAAACATAGATAACCAATTATTAATTATAAGTATTTGATATAATTCTTCAATAATTTTTTAATTTTTTAAGCTTTTAATCAATTATTAATTATAAGTATTTTCTATAATCCTATAACATACTTCTTTTATATTTAAGCATCTAACATAAATTTTTTAAGATTTAAATATGTTGGTTATGTAATTAAAATAGCATAAGGGTATATAAGAAATGGATATAAAGGATTAAGGATAATTTTGTCAAAAATAAATTTGAAAATATCACACCATGATGATGGAGGATCACCCTGCTTTTTGGGGGTGATCCAAAGCTGGAATATCATCCCGTTTTGATCACCTCAGTGACCCTCCATCACGGTGATGAATAATCACTCATGCTAAACAAACGTAGTGATTAAGAAGCGATGAAAGGATAACGGTGATGTTTTGGAGGATCACCCCAAAACAACACCCCCTATATGAAATCCATTTTGGGTTTTGGTTTTTTGGATTCGATTGAGTAATATTAGCTCATATTTGAATTTTGTTGTTCGGTTAGAGATGCTATATATATGGGATATAAGATTATCCAGTTTACTTTAAATACGTGATTTGCCGAGTTTACCCTCCTTTTAGTGCAGTGCAGTGCTTGTTAAGATAGATATGCGAATTCGCGAAAGTACTATCGGCTTCGAGGTCCAACGAGTAAATCAACGGTCCATACGCGACCCTCCACGAATCACTTCATCGACGGTTCAGATTATTCTAGCGAAATGAACCACGCAAAAAAAAAAAAAAACCTGAAATGCTTTATTAGGGCTTTTTGCTGCTTGTATTTTGCGATTATTTTGTATATTCTTGTTTGCTGTACAAGAGACAGATTCTCTCGGCAATTTCTATCTGTACGAATTGCTTCTTTCGATTTTTCGATTTCAGGTTTAAGAGCAGTCATGGGAAAGGGTCCAGGTCTCTACTCGGATATCGGCAAAAAGAGCTCGAGGTTTGCGTTTCGTTTTCATTTGATCTAGCCTCTGAAAAGTATTGTCAGCTCGGCTGATCGTTGTTTTTTCGGATTTTTTCTTCGGATTAGATCTTCTGTACAAGGATTACCTGAGTGACCAGAAGTTCACCATCACCACCTACTCGCCTACTGGAGTGGTGAGTTTCGAATCTAATTCCTGTATTTTATTTATGTTTTCATTTTGTTTCACGGATCTGAAATTTTTGTAATATCGTTCATGGTGTTTGATGGATGTTTCTTCTAAATAATAATTTATTCCTCTGTTTTCCATGATTTTTTTGACTGGTCTATATCTGTCAAGGATTCGAAATTTTTGCTGTATGTTGAAGACGAGTTTGAAACCGTTTGGTATTTTTGATTGAATGCTAATTTAGTCTTGCATGCTTAGTAGTCGTCCTTTAGCTATTACTTTGTACTTGATTGATTTTATCTCTTTACGAGAATTTCAGTTTATGTCTTTGTATCTCCGAGTCTTTGTTGACTCAGCAATGCTATGTATGCTCACGGGAAGAAGTTTGTGCTGAGTCGATCCTGTTGAATTAACAAAATTGTGAATCTAAGGTTGCGTTGGGATTATCGATGCTTTATCCTCCTATATTTTCTTTATGAAACTGCTGATTATCTGAATCTTTTGGTACCTTGTAGTATTAGTATAATCTAATCTCATCTAATTGCATTTTTTTGTGCATACTTGAATGCGAGTGTTGATCGGCTGCTGGCGTTGATCGTTTAGTGATCTTATAAGTTATGTTAGCTTCATGTCATGATCTGGGACTTTCGTGTCGTCAGTTTTCTAAACACTTCAAGTTGGCTCTATGCCTCTACTTTTCATTTGGTTACTGATTTGGCTGCAGACTTCACTTCACCGGGACAAAGAAGGGCGATCTTTTCCTGGCTGATGTCAAACACAGTTGAAAAACAAGACATCACTACTGACATTAAAGTGGATACAAGTTCAAATGTTGCCACGTTTACGCATGGATGCATATATTTTTCTGATAAATCCTTCTATGCATTTGGGTCTATGAACTGACCCATTATATCCAATCCCAGCTTTTTACGACCATACGGTGGATGAGCCATCTCCTGGACTGAAGGCCATCTTAAGCTTTCGCGTCCCCGATCAAAGTTTGGAAGGTAAGAAAAGTTATACATTTTTACTTTCTATAAATTTGCACGACATTCATCATCATCATCATCATCACCATCATCATCATCATCATCATCATCATCATCATCATCATCATCAATCTTTCTAGTTGGAACTCAATACTTGCACGAAAACGCTGGAATCTGCTCAAGCATTGACTGACGGCTAACCCCGTCGTGAATTCTCTGGCGTTCTTGGTTCCGACTCGCTCGCATTGGGCAGCGACTTGTCTTACGACACTAAGGAAGGAGTCTTCTCCAAGTACAACTTTGGAGCAAGCTTCACCAACGCGGATCTCATCGCATCTCTCCGCTGTAATTCCCTCTTTTCCATCCCAAAACATACAATTTCAAGAACAGCCCGCGTCGTAACTATCGTTTATTTATTTATTTTAGGAACGACAAGGGCGACTCGTTGAGTGCATCCTACTACACGTGGTGAGCCCACTCAGCTTTCACCACCGGGGAGCTGAGTGTGACACACAGCTTTTCGACGAATGAGAACACGATCACGGTCGGCACTCAGCACGCTTGGATCCGTTGACCACGGTGAAGGCGCGTGTGAACAACTATGGAAAGGCGAGTGCTCTCATACAGCACGAATGGCGTCCCAAGTCACTCGTCACCCTCTCGACTGAGGTCGACGTAAGTCCGTCGACAAGGGCGCCAAAGTTTGGCTTAGCTTTGGCGCTCAAGCCGTGATCGTTTTTTTCTTTCTTCGCTTTGTTTGCTTCTTGAGGAGAACTGCTTGCTTTTGGCGTTGGTTGGCGCTTTTTTTTTTTCGACGGCTTTATTTGTTAGTGATTGTGGAAAATAAGGTGTTGGTCGCTTTGCTCGAACCTCATTTCGACTGTCTCTGAATCTGAAATTCCTTGGCATATGAAGGCTAGTTGCAGTTTCCTTTGAGTTGAAATTGGTCTTAAACTAATGCGGGTTTTGCAGTTTTTTTTGAAGGGGAAGTTATCTTAAGGACCCCTACAAGTAATGGTACTAAAATAAAATCGAATCCTAACATTATTAGCTAGATAGGAAATTTAAATATGAGCCTAAAATATCTCAAATATATTAAAAAATATGAAGCCGATTTATATATATTTACTGAAATCAATTTTCTCTCGAACGATTATGAAGATTTAGAATATTAAACCTACTGCTGGTGTTCTTACAGGAAAGTTGTCTAAATTACAGTAATTAAATAGGCAAGTAGACAAGTTTATATCGCCAGTTTACAGGCGGCCGTAATAAAGAAATTGTTCAACTAGGTGCCGCAAAATGTTGAACTGTAATTTTCGTCAGACAACAACGTAATTTAAATAATAAAGTGATTACTTTTCACATTTTTATGTCAATTTATCAATTTGCATTCGCCAGGTTTTAACTTTTAAGTTGTTCAAAATATTAAAAAAAAATCACATTTTTGTGTCAATTTTATCAATTTACATTCGCCAGGTTTTAAGATGTTCAAATAATAAAACAGAAAGAATAACCCTTTTGTCGAATATAAACAGAAGCCACGACCACGACTAGGGGTGAAAACGAACCAAGCCGCTCCGGAGCTGCTCGCAAGCAGCTCGGTCAAAGCTCGGAGCTCGAGTTCGGTTTCGTTCATCAAGTCAAACTCAAGCTAGATAATGTTCGGTTCGACTCGGCTCGAAGCTCGATTAAGTTATATATTAATATATATTATACATCTCATAAGACTAAATAAGCAGAAAATTATTGATTTTGATTTCCACCATTATCAAATAAATTATTTGATCTAAAATTGAATAAATACTTATTTATCTAAATTGTTAAGAAAATGTCAAAACTCAAAGGTATATAGGACTTGTAAAATGGACAGTGTGTTCATTTACAGCTCGCAAGCAGCTCGGCTCGGTCAATGCTCGACTCGAGTTCGAGTTGACCAAGCTAGGCTCGAGCTCGAGCTCGACTCGTTAGTTATCAAGTCAAACTCAAGCATACCCAGGCTCGGGCTCGGCCCGACTCGTTTTCACCCTGACGACTACGGTGTTCTCCTCTAAGTAAACCCTAACTTCATCACACCAAGGCTTTCGAATCAGAGGAAAAAAAAAAAGCAAGCATGGCGAAACTACGTATACGAGGCTGAAAGGCAGCCAGATTTTCGCCTGCGTCTTCTGCTCGCGGCTCTGTCTTCGACACCTATCCTCGTCGAGGATATACGCGCCGACGCCACGTGCCTGGACTCCGACCTCACGAGGTCTCGTTTCTACGGCTCATGGAACGAGTCTCCGACGATTGCGTCATCGAAATCAACGAAACGGTAATAGGCATGACCTGATGAAGTTAGCTCATTTGTTCGCTTCACTGTTTTCTCTTGGGATGTATGTAATTGGTGTTGTGGAATTTCTGTGTGGGTTTTTAGGTACGAAATTGAAGTTCAAGCCTGGGATATTGATGGGTGGGAAGAACTTAGTGCACGACTGCGGTACGAGCCGAGCAATTGGTTACTTTTTGGAGCCTTTGATTTTGCTAGGCTTGTTCGGGAAGAAGCCTCTCAGTATTAGGCTTAAAGGTAGTCTATATTTCCTTTTTAATATGGTTTTCATTTTTTTTGCGTTTTCAGTTTTGTTTGGTTCTGGGATTTTAAGAAAGACTGATAATTTAATTGAAAGTCTGGGGTTTTAATATGAATTGGGATCCTCTGTGAAAAGTCGATCGATTCTTTATACGAGTGCTTCTCAAATTTCACCTGTGGAGCATTTAACTTCTAATATTTCACTTGTTGCTGAATACTCTAGTTTTTGGCTGGGATTGAAGAAAGATAGATACTTAAATACGGAAGAGTTGCTTTTTTTTCCTTGCGGGTGAAAATATAATCGATTTATTTCATAAGAGTTTCCATTCGGTGATTTTGTCTTTATGCATTCGATTTGATTGTGGATTGCCTGATCCGTTTTAGGTATCACTAACGATGCCAAGGACCCATCTGTCGATACGTTCCGATCAACTACCTTACACATGTTAAAACAGTTTGGCGTTCCTTCAGAAGGACTCGACCTGAAAATCGAGTCTAGAGGTGTGCCTCCTCATGGCGGTGGAGAAGTTCTCCTTTCGGTCCCTATCGTCCCTGAAAGTCTAAAAGTAACTTTTTTCTTCCTATTCCTTGTGGTAGTCATTAAACTCTCCTATCTCACGAAAAGGCATGCTTTAATGTGATATATTTTTACAGCAGTTTCTTGGATTGACGAGGGATTGGTGAAGAGGATTCGAGGGTCTCATTCTCCACTAGAGTATCCGTTCAGTTCGAGAATAAGATGATACACGCCGCTCGTGGCATTTTTAACCGCTTGCTTCCGACGTTCATATATCACCGATCATAGAGCTGGCGCGCAAGCTGGAAAGTAAGTTTTTACTACCTTTTCAATCGACACCACCTTTTTTTTTGTGATGATTCTGTAATACAAATTTGGCCTACCAACTGCAGATCAGGCGGGCTATGGAATTTCCCTCGTCGCTGAGACAACGTCGGGCTGCTTCATCTCTGTTGACACGGCGGTTTCCCGTCCTAAAGAAACCGGCGAGGCCGAGCTTGAAAGCGAGAAATATGAGGCGAGCCCCCCGAGGAAGTTGGCGAACAAATTGCATTTGCGTTGCTGGCCGAGATAGAACAAGGTGGAGTAGTGGATTCTACTCATCAGGTATATGTTTTACATCTAACCCATGTTGTAATATAAACCGTATATGTTGCGTATGTCACTGAAACCAATCTCAGAGCTAGCAAGTTGTCTTTTACTAGGATGGTATCTTGAGACAATTCTTGTTGTTGAAGGTTGAGCTTTTTCGCGCATGAAAGTATTAATCACAGTTCTCTTGATTTGTAATTCGCAGGGTTTGCTGTTTCTTCTGTGCGCTTTGTGTCCTCAAGATGTTTCGCAGGTTCGTGTGGGGAAACTCTCGCCCTATGCGATCGAAGTCCTGAGGAACATAAGAGATTTCTCGGGTTAAGTTTGTCATCAAGCCTGATCCTTCGACGGGGACTGTCGTTGTGAAAGGCGTTGGATGTGGTCTGAAGAATTTGTCGAGGAAGATATCGTGAAGAAGAACAGACGATGAACAGATATTACTTTTCTACCAAAAGGTCTAAAAGACTGAATGAAGGTTTTTTGAGAGATCAAAACAGCTGAGATTCATTTGACGAATGTGTTAAATTAGTACAATCGATTGTTGAACTTGTTTTATTTCTCCTCCGCTTTTATCACATAGTACATTTTTTGGGTTTTTTAAGACTATGTTTATCCATAACCTTCATAACCGGTCAAGAAGAATAAAATATTAATTTCTCTCTCCTCTACATACACAACCTACACCTTAACAATTTCATACTTTACCAACAATCAAGCACAACCTATAATTATATTTTGTAATTACTTTTAGTAGTATTGGACGTTTGAAATAGATTACATTGTATGATATAAAATTTAGATACTTTGGTCATTGGAGATAGATAAAATATGAATTATGATAGATTATAGAATGCAATAGAGAAATAGATAATTTGAAATTATAACTCAAAATGTAGCAATATTAGTCTCTATTTGTAGAGAATAAAAACATCATATATTTTGGTAAAAATTAAAATAATTTTAATAGATAATTAAATGTATCATTAAAATCAGTAAAACCACAAAAACAGTTTTGAAAACTGTGCACAATAGGTTGGTGAACCCGGTTGGTCCACCAACCGGGTTGTGGGAGGTTGTGGGATAGTTTTAATTGTTTGATTTATTTTAATTGTAAATAATGCATGACTGGTTGTCCGGGTCATTGATAAACATAGTCTAATAAATGGCTTCGAGACCCAAAAACTTTTAAAAAGTAATCTTCTTGACTTTTTTTGGTCAATAGCCTCCACTTTAATTAACTACTAACCATCTTCTTAATAATTTTTTAGTATAAAAGAAAGGAAAAAAGAAAAGAAAAGTAAAATATAAAAAAAGGAAAAAAAAACTCCATTAACGCAAGAACAACCCCCACACCTACCCAAACTTACATCTTATTCAAATCTGAAAGAAGAAATTAATACGAAAACGCAAATATATTCACATTATCGAACTAATCGACCATTTTTCATATGCGATTTGTTGAAACAAACAAAGAATTAGCACAGCTCATTTATCACAGTAAGTCTTTTTTTTTATTGGTTTTTTGATTTCACACTTGACAAAGTCATGATTTTTAAGTCAATTAACTGCGGAATTGAGTGGGTTTCGATGTATATGCTGGGTAACAGTAATTCCAGCGAAATTTGAGCTGAATTGGTGCATTTCGAATAACTCATGTTAGAAGTGAAGAACGGGCGTAGGGTCCCCTGAATATGCACACGGGTCCCCTGCTGCATGGGACCAGTATGCATAGCGGGGGTTCCAAGCGCATATGCAGGGGACCCGTGCATACATGCAGGAGACCGTGCACATAAAACTTAAAAACAAGAAAAATACCGCAAATTGTCTATAGAAGAATAATCTTAATAAACCCTACGAACATCAAAACATTACAAGCACTACATTTTTGGCTATATACCGCTTTTGTTGTGATAGAGGTTGCATTGCTATTGTCAATCAATATCAACAACTGAACATTGATTAATGCTTCTCTCTAGTCACAGAATATGAATAGAAGGAACTATCATATTCCCATTGTTACAGGAAACAGGACAAACCTAATCGACAAGTAAAGCACCTACCATAGAAAGGAAGGTCATAACTGATTAGAACTGCAGAAAAAGATATGTCCTTACATATTGTTGTTTGTCCCTAGGACTGAGTTTATTGAGCAAAAGTCCCACTGCTGGTTCACTTTCGGTCTAAAGTTAAAACAAAGAGTATGAAATGCAATCACAATAGTCAGTTAGAATTAAATCTACCTACCATATTGTTGGCGCCCTCATCCCATATCAAACCGTCGCGTGAGATGCTTCTCAATTTTCGAGTTCTTTTGAAAAAATTATTATGTAGCTTTTGTAATAACATCGTGGCTATTGTAAGAGCATCATATTCCAATGATGATCAATATACACTAGTTTATTTGGCACACCCTATGTGTGTGCATGAAAAATAAACTTGATAATAAGGGGTGATTTTTGTTTGAGATAAAAATATAACGTGTTTTGTCATTCGTACAACGTGGATTGAGTTGATCTTTTTAAATATAATTAAGTTAGAACTTGACACACCATATTCCTAATTGACGGTTTCTATAAGGCACTCCCACTTAATAAAATAGAAAGATACGTTTTGTAGACTAGGATAAGCTTCATTCTGAAATATGGAGCTCAATCAATATGATACTTTGTAGTAGACATAAAACGTATTTAGCATTGTATTTACTATGTAGCTTTTTTAATAACATAGATTATTATATATTGAAACAGATGAGGAATATTAAAAACAAGAGCATCGAATTTCAATGATGATCGACATGCATACATTTGTAGGCTAGAATAAGCTTCATTCTGGAATATGGAACTCAATCAATTCTTCCATCAACATACCTATTCTGATATATAATTATCTTAAATAATTGATTTCATTAATATGGTACTTTTGTGATATACATAAAACATATTCAGAGTTTCATGTTTATGGATTTAGAGTTTAGGAATTCATATCATGCATGAAACCCGTGAAATGAGCAGGGAACCCGTGCATAAATTCAAGGGACCCGTGCATAAATCCAAGGGATCCTTGCATAAATGCAAGGGACCCACACATAGAACTTAAAAAAGAAAAAGAAAAATACCAACCAATTGTCATTTTTCATAGAAAAATGTTCTTAATAATGCACGCCAAAACATGTGAGTATTGTACGTAAATGACTAAGTAAAAATTGTATGCGATAAGAGATTGAAGTAGAGGTGAGTATTGTAATCAGTTAAGTAAGTTAATAATGTGCTGACATTTATAGGTTTAAGATATTTGAATTAATATTGTATTTATTAAGTAGCTTTTTTAATATATGTACGGGTCCCTTGCATATATGTTCTGGGTTCCTTGAACCAGGGGACTCGTGTATATAACAAGGAACCCGCGCACGTGCAGATCCGCAGCGCAAGTAACCCATATTTTTAATTGCAGACTAAAAAATATGTGCGGGTCTCCTGATAATACACATATGTGTAAGGGTCCTTGAATATATGAGCGGGTCCCTTGCATATATCCGCGGGTCCCATCAATATATGCGCGAGTCCCTTTAATATATGGCGCGGGTCCACTGAATATGTGTGTGTCCCTTGCATATATGCGCGGGTCCATCATATATGCTTATGTCCCTTGAATATATGCGCGGGTCCCCTGAATATATGCGTGTGTCCCTTGCATATATGTGCGGGTCCCTTGAACCATGAGACCCATACATATGAGTGCGAGTCCTTGAATATGTATACGAGTTCCTTGTATATATGCGCGTGTTCCTTCAATATGTGAGCGGGTCCCCTGAATATATGCGCGGATCCCTTGCATATATGTGCTGATCCATCAATATGCGCGGTTCCCTGAATATATGCACTGGGTCCCCTGCCTATATGCACGGGTCCCTTGTATATATGTGTGGGTCCCTTGCATATATGTGAGATCCCCTGAATATATGTGCGAGTCCCCTGCATATATGTGCGGGTCCCTCGCATACATGCGCGGATCCCTTGAACCAGGGGACCCGTGCATATAATCAGGGGACCCACACATGTCCAGATCCCCAGCACAGGTAACCCAGCTTTTTAATTGCAGATTCGAAAACGTATCAAACTGAACTCAAATTTCGTCGGAATCACTGTCATAAAACATATGGATCAGTACCCACTCAGTTCGTAGTTAATCGACTTGAAAACACGGATATAAAGTGCAAAAAACAGGGATATATCGAAAAACTTTTTGCTGGAAAGGCTAAGGTTGCTTAAGAGGGCTCGATTTGAGGAGGAAATAAGTCGAACTGTAAAGAGAGAAAGTGAAAGTAAAATTATTCGATTTTTTTATTTGCGAAGAAGACAAAGTAAAAGACTGTAAAAGTCAAAAATGTTGCTGTAAGAAAGAGGAAGACAACGATTAACAGTGGAAATGAACAGTGATTTTCATTAATTGTGTTAATTGAGCGTTGAGATCTTTAGATAGGGCATATTGTCCTTTTAAGCTAAGTTAGTAAGGATATATATGTCTTTTTCTAGAGAGGAGACCATTTTTTTAAAATTTCTAATTGAAGAGTCCATTTACCCAATAAATCCACATTTTTTTCTTTTCTGTTGACTTGTGGAGAAATGTCCAATATGGTTTCCTAGTTCAAATATTTGTTCTTTGTCGTCTCTTTTCTACCATCTCCTTTCCACGCATCAAGTATGAATCAAGCAACTGAAGTAAAGAGTAGACAACGAAGTATAAGCATCCAAATGTTGTCGATATATTGAAACTCCATGTGTAAAAAGAGAAGTCGACAATCGAAGCAAAGAAGTCGACCAAGCGAAGCTCTTACGAAAAGTTATGGAATAAAAAGACGGACAGAAAGCTGATGAGAAAAAAATAACGAAAGTTTGATTGAACAAGAAAGACATGTATGTCAACTGTGTAGTTCTTTAAAGAATACAGCATGAGAATCGCTCGCCCGCCCGCCGTCTCATATAAGCAAAAGAATCTCCCCTCGACCAACGGCTTCCTTCATTCCTTCTGTAGCATTGAATAAAAAAAAAAGACAATCAGTTAATACATTTGAGAGATTGGTAAGGAAATCTGCACTCCCATGACAGCTTTTTGACCAAACAAAGACAATAGAAAGATGCGTCTTGCTTCTAAGTTATTTATTCACCTCCAACGAAAAGGTCGGTACCGAAGTTGGGCATATTACTTTACTACCACGATAAACGGAGCAAAGTTAAACTCAGAACCCGTAACTCATACCTTCGGACGCTTAGGACTTGACTGTGAATCAGAGTCTTTATCATTGTGTCATCAACTATAAAGGCATGTGTTGGTATTTGAGAGAAATAAAACGTCGTCATGATTTATTTAACCAAAGATACGAAGTGGTCGAAAGCAACATAATGCACCAGTGGTTGTAACTTTGAATTGTAATTACCTGTGATTCTTCAGTAGATGGAAGATTAGCATTGTTTTCAGACACAATCGGCAGTAATGATGTCCCTTCTTCTTCTTCTTCAGTGACAGTTTCTGAAGTTGTTGCCTGAGAACTACCATCGTCACCAACTGCTTCGCGACGGCGTAGAGAAGTTGAATAACTGGAAGCACGCTCGAGAAAGCGTTCCATGTTACTGAATAGCTGCTCAAATCTGTCTCGGTCAGGAAAGGAAGATTCTTCCTCGGGTTTCGTTCGGGGGAGAACTATTATCACCTGAAAAAAGGGTATCTGGCTATCTATCATCTTATTGTTGCTTTCTTTAATAAGCTGAAAATAATTTTCATGAATCATGCACTAATAACCTATATACAAAACGACAAGACATGAATAACGGTGTATAAACACATAAAGTACTTACTACTTATGCTATGTCCCATGTCTCTGCAGAAACAAGGTTATGTGGATACCGAATTGTATAACTAGTAACAGTAGTTCAAAAACATTAACTACACAGGAATGTAGTGGAATAACCAAGGAACCATAATATGAATCTTAAATAAATTATAAATATTTTTCCCAGACAGTTAGAAGTAAGAATATGAAATGAAAGATTCATAGAGGACTTAAATAACCAATAAGTAAGAGTTAAGCTTCCTCTTAATCACGTTATTCACTTGGAAATGAACCATGTAGTCATGTTTCGTTATACTAAAATGACGACCTCTGATCATAGAGCATGCTACCATTGACGCATAGTAATTCATGGATGCATACTAATTTCAACCACGCCATGAAATCCATTTACAAACGCATAATATAAATAAAAGTAACAATCAGGTAAAGATACCTTCAGAATTATTATCGCCTGCAGCACTTTGAGACTGTATTGCTGAAGAAGGAATCCTACGTTGTTCTCCAGTACTTTCGGGAGTGAGTGTTTTGTTCAGCTGCTTGAGAAGCTTGAACTCCAATGGAATTTCCTGAAGAAGCTTCTTACTCCCGCCGAAGCTGGATATAAAATCCCAATTGTACCATGAGGATATCCCTCACCTGTGGTCTTTGGCTCGGAGAATTGGAAGGAGCATTCTGCTGAGTAGTAGGGCTTAAAGTGGTGGACATCTCTGGTGTAACTTGAGTTTTGAGGCTGAGAAACAGTCAGCTCTGTTCTAGATAGTATAGAGCCTGATAACATAAAATGGGCAAAAGAGGTTAGATGAATGCTAGTTTTTCATGTTCTGTCGCCAACACAATCATATCCAGTGAAATAACATTACGTGTAGTTTGGCATAAGTTACCTGTTCTTATCCTGTCATCGTTATTCCTTGTGGGCGAAGGGGTACAACAGAACCTCCAGGAAACCCAAGGACAGGTTGAGCGCTGCCCAAAGGAACTGAAACTAAATTCAATCCTTGTTGGAAGGTAATTGCTGTGGTAGAGAGAAAATGATTTAAGATATGTAGTAGGGTATGCCCAAGTGAGGAAAACGTATTCGATAAAGTACAACCTGAACCATGATTGGGTTCGGCCCAGTTGCCGAAACATAAACAGAAGGTCCAGCATTCACCGATGCATCAGCCTGCAGGTAAAAAATTATCAGGAAAAAAAAAGTCAGTTTTGAAGGCCATAGCTCAAAACAAGATATTTAGAACTGACTGACTGAAAGTGGAAGTAAACAGAGGACATACAGGTGCTTGACCCATTCGCAACGTCATCGTTGTCCTACAAGCTCGAGAAACAGAGCACCAAGTTTTGAAAAAGGGCTCCCGACCTCACAGCATTAGTTTGAATTCTCGCCCGCTCTAATGGATTCAGTTATCTCTGACTGATGTCTCAGCTCTGCCCGGCAAGTTGCTGCAGAAAGAGGGCTCACTTAAGTAGCAGAAAGATTATGTTGCTTTTGATACAATCAAATCTCAACAAACTACAAAGGGAGCATTTATAAAGCATCCAAGCCAATTCTGATTCATAGAATTAAATGGTCAGAGTACATACTGATAAAGACTCGGAGGCCTGTTCAATGAGGCATTTGCCTGCTAGAAGACATCACCTCAGCCAAGGAATGAGCGAAAGAGCTCCACTAGTGTTCGAAGAAAGTTCGGCACCTTCTAAATTTTCTTCACCTCTCCCAGACAAACCTGTGTTTTGAGAGTTTGTGCTTCCTCCTTCTGTTGGATTAAAAAGGTGTCAGAGATCAAGAGATAAAGGAAAAGGCTGTTCAGTGAAATCAAACTATCAAAGTAACAACAATAAAATAGAAGAGAGGAAATTTATTCACCAATGGAAAGAAAACTCTCGTCTCAAGTGACTCAAGTACTGCGACAAGGTCGTCAAAGAATCCGGTATCATCTGCAATACAGTACAATAATCAGACAAAAGCAACTGAGATAATTATGAGGGAAAAGAAACAAAGGGGAACTTTCCAATAAGATCCGAAATTTTCTACTTTGTTCTTAGGAAAACCAAAATCATGACGCTACAAATAATGCAAGAATATTTACTTCCATAATCTCATCGGTGTTTTACTTCGTAATAGCTCGGGATATAATCTCCTAGAAAAGTAAAATCTTTCGTCTGTAAATTCAATGACTGAATTACCGCTCGATGCTATTGAATCGGATCAATGAATAACAAATCTTACGATCGAATCAGTATATTAGAAAGGTACCTCAGGCTGCATAAATTTCACCAGGATTGCCAGAATTTCCAGCACTGTTGAGGCCTGATGCAGTAGGGAGCTTCCAAAGGAAGTTGCTGACCGCGAAAACGTTTTATTTTTTTCCCATCAAATAGGAACAAGTAAGCTCGCAATTATAATGAAACTTCAGAAAGGGTGTCCTCATAAGTCGAAGATGGTATGTCAAA